>JAHBCN010012796.1:0-25891 GCA_019359885.1 Listronotus oregonensis
ACCTATTATTAAAATAATAAAGTATCTTTAACCATTCTAAAATACTAATATTTTTTACAAATTTCTTTTTTTTTTAAGCGCATAACTTTTTTAAATAAAAAATTGTATAAAATGTATGATTTTTAAAACATTTCTTAAATTGCTAATAAATATTTTACGAAATGACAACACTGTCGACAATATCCTAACGAATCATAGGCACCGTCGACCGTCGTTGTATTGAAAGTGGGATGATAGGGGAAATTGTTGTCGTTCTCTTTTTAATCTGGAGTCATACTATATGTATTCTACTCTATTACATTAAAATTGCCTTCCAAGCCCTTGCCTTGCCAATCCGTATAAAAATTTCAATAAAATCGGCGATGGACCCAATAAGTCAAAAAAACTAATATTATTCTTTATGCCGGTGGTAAACAGTTTTGTTCTAAAAGCATTACTTTATTAGCTCAAATCATATCTAAATCTTCTGCCGATTATCACGAAGATATGACTTCTGCTTTATTTGAAAGAGCCAAACTCGGTTTTTGTTAATTGATCACGCTACTTACCATTGGAGTACATTAAATAAAAATTCAAATAGTAGTGCTAAAAGGAGATATTTAAAAATATTTATACAACATAGAAGAGTATAAATCTCAGAAATAATTTTAATAAAAAAAGATTTGTTAAAAATTATTGAAAGTCAAAAATTATTCAGAACTTTTGTAAATTTTTAATGTAAACTTGATATTTGTGTATTTTCTTTTTGACATAAAAAACTATTTATTATTATAATTCGTGACACGTTATTTTTAAAAAGTGTGGCATGTTCTTTGCGTCGTTTGTTATTAAAAAAAATACTTTTCACTTAGCAACAACAAAAAAATAGTGGAAAAGGACCATGGTTGACAAAATACGCTATTATTTTAGGAAAAGCCCTTAACAAGATGAAAATATATTTTTTTCTAACTTAAAAAACTGGTTTTTAGTTTGCCTTTATTTTTGAGGCGATTTCAGCCCGTTTTGGTACCGAGCCATTTCGGTTGAAAACTTTTCTGTTTGACCTCCGGCCAGTGTAGATGTTCGGTTAAAGTTAAAAACTACATAGTTTTTCCAGGAAAGGTAACTGGAGGAGCCAAATTGGGCGTTTTTAACTCTCGGGGATCAAGGAGAAATTAACTGACGTTTAATAGTGTCGTAAAAGTGTAGTTTCGAGATCTGGAGTGATTCCTAATCCTTTTTTTAGAATCACACGTGGTGGAGTTAGCCGTGTGCCGGCTAAAAGTACAAACTCGTGAGAACAAAAAAAGCCTCTGACCGAAACCGGTTATATCTGGATTTTGGGATTTCATTTTACAGCATCTAAACGTGCATTGCAAGGATTTTTGTTATTTTTTGGTAATTTTTAGGTAATTTCCCATGGACTAGAGCCAGACTCTGAAAATTATCAACCGAATGCGCTGGCGTAATGAAACATAAAAGAGTTGGAAGCCAATTAAATATAGCAAGCAAGCAATTTCGGATAAGAAAATAGTGACGTTAAACCAACTTTGGTACCCTCTTGGGTTTGTCAACTAATATACCGTGAGTTGTCTGTCGGTAAATGACTTTGGAAGGTTCTTATCCTTTTCTAGAGTTGTTGGTCTTGACATTTTATTTATATTCATATTTAAAAAGATATCCTTACCAGAACAACAGGAATGTGTTACCTTTTAAATAAACGGTAAAAAAAATGTTAACCAACACCTACCAAAAATGTACCGAACAAATCCAGGTGCTATCATAGACAGACGTTACGGTTGTGACGTATTACATGCCAATTGTCACCTACCAAAACCGGAGTACCAAAACCGGTCGAAATCGCCTTTGACGCCCTTGCTTTGTAGCGCGTTTTTTAAATCATTGTAGGAGCCACAATAGGTTATAAGAAATCTTAAATTTAATAATAAAAAATCTGATCAAGTAATTTTTATAATATTTTAAAATATATGTTTTCATCGCTATTGATTTTATCTTTTTTAACTACACTTTTTTATGTAATCTAACATTACAATACAAAATTTCCTGTCAGCAGAAAAATATTTCCTGCATCTTTCAGCAAAATCTATAAACTTAGGGTGAATTGAAAGGGAACTGAGCGTACAAGCAATTTTATGAGGGAATAAATGATTTTTATTTCTAAGACAGTCTTTAAACTTCTTGTTAGATATAAGAAAAGTTTTTTAAATACTTGGATTAATTTTTCAAATACGATTTGGGTAACATTGAGTCTAGGTTTGGGTAACGCTTTTTTCATCATTTAAAAAAAATAAAAATATTTTGATAGTAATATATGTTAGTAAAGAAAAACTCTATATTTGTGCTATATAATTTTTGTAGCATTATGCAGAAAATTGATCTGCAAAAAATCTTAAATAAAAGTTACACGGGTTTAACTTATTAACTTTGGAATAAGCATTCTAAATAAACAAAAAACAAAGTTTAAACACGAAGGAAACAAAATAAACAAATACATTTAATAAATAAAATAATCAAACGTTCAAAAAGTAAATTTTTTGCTTATATACCAGTTAACTACTAAAAGCAGTATGAGCTATCATTGGTCGTTACCGGTACGGTACATTGGTACTTGGGCTTTAAGCTTTTGCGGACTATATATATATATATATATATATATATATATATATATATATATATATATATATATATATATATATATATATATATATATATATATATATATATATATATATATATATATATATATATATATATATATATATATATATATATATATATATATATATATATATATATATATATATATATATATATAAAACACTAAAAAAATTAAGGAGCTCTTTAAAAAATTATCAACGTTTTTCGTTGACAAGCCAGTCACCATTTTCCAGATATAGAACTATTAAATGGAAATTTAAAATGATTAAAATTAAATTAACTTATTTTTGCATTAAAAATGATAATAATAATGAAAATAAAAGATAATTACCTAACGAATTTGCTAAAAGGAATTAAACCTTCTAAATAAATTTCCCAGTGTTTATCAAATAATATACGTATTATAAAAAAACAAAATAACTCCAACCCTGGTTTTTTGGTTATCTTTTTATTTTTTTTAATAAAACATGTATAAATTTATTAGTTTTGTTTATTCTGACCTATATTTTGAGAGCTTCGTTTATGCGGGAATTTAACGATCTCTATCTAAAACAACCTACCAAATAATTTACAAACTTCTACCGGTGTTTTCTAAATACCTTCCGTAACACTTTACCCTTATATCATATAACAACACAACATACACGCAAAACATAACCTCAAACTCTTCCGGATTTAAAAAAATAATTAACAAAAAATGTTTACCTTGGTGTACTTGAAGCCGAAATCGACATGTTGTCACTAAAATTTGCCGGAAATCGATTTCGTATTTATTCTAAACCTAAACTCCAACGTCTCAAGCGATGTTTTTCACTGCAGTTTTCAGCGATGCATGTTTCAGATTTCAGGAATTCAGCACGTTAAAATAAGGGATGATAAGTTGAAAACACTGCGAAATGCGGGGAACATGCGCCGAGTTTCTCCAAGTTCAGGAAAATTATTCGATGAAATATTAGTACGAGGGTAAATATCAACTTGCCGGAAACTCTTATGTTGGCGAAATAAATAGAGAGTATTGAAGTTTTCGCCGATATATATATATATATATATATATATATATATATATATATATATATATATATATATATATATATATATAAAAAAAAATTTTTTTATACAGTGAATTTGTAAAGTAATAATAAATTCGTTAAAAATTTAAGGAAAAACTTTTGGAAAAAGGGTTGAACCCTTAAAGTTTAATTTCTATTTGTCCAGTTTTTTTGGATGGTGGTGATTGGTGGTGGTGATTCTTGTGGGATGTATGACGTTATCGATATTTTTTTCAATGTTAACCCTAAAATTTTACTGAGTTGAAAGGAGCAAGTATGTTTTAATCCGATAAGATAATTTTGAGTAAGTCCAAGTGTCTTTATTTACATCTACAATGAATGGGTAAAAAATCAGAATGGCAAGTACCAAAAAATAACCTTTAACCTTGCTATTTTTATTGAATTTTTGCCAATTTACACGTTTTTTTGATGTTTTATTTAAAAAAAATATGATGCACTCAACGCACCAAAATAAATAAATGCTTTTTTTAAGCTTATTAAGTAGTGTTTGGTAGTGTAATATAAACAATATATATTTTTTTATTACTTGTTGTTTATGGCCCCATCAACTACGAGGGTTATTAGAGGCCTCTAGCAGTAGGTACAATGATTTGTTAACAATACTTAATAATTCTTAAAAAGTTCAATAACTTTATACTTATTACTTAAACATAATTAATTAAATTTATCTCGCTTAGAAATCTTCTTATATTCGCAATCCCTATAAACATTGAATAATAGAAAATCAATGGCCCAATATACTTTTTCATTTAATTATTCAACTGCCCATTGGACACAATATATGTTGGTGCCAACATCGGCCCTTATTGCGTTTGGCACACCGGCCCATCGACACTTATCAGTCATTTTGCCAATACTTCTACATATTGGCCCTATGATATATTTATGGAGGCCCACTGTTGAAAAACCATTGGGGTGTTAACGATATAGTAACTAATATTTACCGTGTTTCATTTAGGCTTACTGTTGGAACACCACTGAAAAACCAAATGAAATAAAAATGTAAAAATTATGATTTTTTATTAAAAAAAATATGAATACATAAAAAACTATAATATATTGCCTTGAGCACAACAAGACAAACGAGGCACTTAAAATAATGTGGTTCGCAGATAAATTTAAAATATCAGAAGATAGTCTAACTACAAAATTACGAAACAAAGTCAGAATTAACATAACAGCCAATAATAATACGAAATTCAATAATAACAAAGATTCTAAAAACTATAAAATATCACCATAATATACTTTTCATTTGCCAAAACACCAAAAAAACACAAAAACTGCCGAAAAACAGTACAAACTTTTCAATCACGTCATCCCTAATCATTCACAAAAATCACCAAGCTTCTGAAAAAGTTAGGTTATGGTGGCACGCTTCACTTTTAGTTGTCGGTGGTTAGGCAAAGGGCCAAAAAAGAGAAAAAACACGATCTAACGTACGCTGAGTAACGATTAAATGTAGTGGGCCAATGCTTAATTAATAACGTTGTATTTGTAACTTAGTTAAATTAATAGGCCACTGTGAAGGTATCATTATGTATTTTTTCTGTGGAACCATTAACTGAGGATTAATATCGCGCCAACGAATGGTGATAGACATAGTCAATTAAAAGACGCTGACATTAGTGGGCCATCACAGTACCTTTAAAAAATCGACAAACGCTGTTTATAGGGATGTTAGCATTTTCACCTAAAGATTCTGCGTCCATGGTTTAGGTTATGTTTGTTTCGCAGTTGTGCTAATTACGGACATTCCTCAAATATGTGCCTTACGGTTAGTTGATTTGCACACTTTGCACAAACAGGTGGATCAATTTTCTTAAGGAGATATTCATGGCTAAATTTCGTATGTCCTATTTCCTATCTTGTAAGTATTACTTGATCTTTTCGGTTGAGGTGGTTGTTTTTCCAAGGTTTAACTAGGGTTTAATTTCATTTAACTTAGTATGCTGATTTGTCCAATGATCCTGCCACACGTTCTGTATTTTAAATTTGAAAAACATTTTAACATCATTACTTGGAACTGAAACATTGTTGCTTATATTTTGCTGAAAAATAGCTTCTTCTTCTGCTTTTTCATTTCCCTTAATACCTATGTGTGATGGTATCCATATGAAGTTAACACATTTTTGGTGACTCGGAAGGTTGTGTAGAGTCTCTTTTATTTTTTGTAGAAGTGGGTGTCTGGGATATAGTTGCTAAAGTCCCTGTATTGAGCTAAGTGAATCAGTAGCTATAGTATATTTCATTATGTCTTGCCTTTTGATATACTCTAGTGCTTGTTGGATTGCATATAATTCTCCTGAGTATATTGAGTACCAGTCGTGCAATTTATAGTAAAATGTTTCAGTTGGAGTAACTACTGCAGCTCCAACACCATCTTTTGATTTAGAGGCGTCTGTGTAGATTATAGGAATCTTTTTATTGCTTGTTGATAAGAGCTTCTTAAAATTGCCCACGATTATTTCTGGAGGTGTTTCAGACTTGGAAAATATGGTTAGGGACGTATTGCATTCCGGGATTTGTATGCTCCATGGTGGAATGTTTAGGGTTTGATTCGGCATTATTTTTGGAAGTTCGATATCAAAGTGGTCAATGTATCGATTTAGCCTTTCATAGAATGGGACTGGTGTTCTTTTTGTTCTTTGGTAAATTGTTCGAAATCTGGACGCGATGACGTGATGTTTCAGGAATGTAGTCTGAGATATAATGGCGGCATAATTAAGACTTATACATTCTCTTAGTGAATTGGTGGTTCTGATATTCTGCCTGAATGGTAGTTATGAGGATTGTTCTGTACGCGTACGTACGTATAAAAATAATTTTTTGGTACAGCTTAAAGCCATCATATATTTTTTTTAAAACAAAAGATCGAAAAAAGAATAGACCACTAATGGAAAACTTTATCTAAAAATAGAAAATACAGGTTTATTTTTGTACTTGCCACTCTAATTTTCTTACCAATTCATTGTAGATGTAAATAAAGATTCTTGGACTTATTATAAATATATTAGAATGGCCCAAATTGAAACTTTGAATTTTCAAGAATATGAGGGCAAAAAAGGCCGAATT
The DNA here is from genome assembly GCA_019359885.1 of Listronotus oregonensis. NCBI lineage: Eukaryota > Metazoa > Arthropoda > Insecta > Coleoptera > Curculionidae > Listronotus > Listronotus oregonensis. Next base: position 6,804 of record JAHBCN010012796.1, read on the forward strand.
TCACCCACCTCCTTTCTAAAAACAACTAATGTTTAAATCATGCTTAGTTGGCTGCCTAACAGTTACCTTGACAATCAATAACTGATTATTTTGAGTTCTCAGTGATTTGAAACAAAACTTCGTTAAATAGTCCTTCAAGTTAGTTCTTTGAAGAATTCAATTCAGATCTTAATATCAAAGCAGCGTATTTAAATTGTTTATCGAGAAAAAAGTGTGTTATTTTCTATAAAAATGGTTAAATTAATAAAACGATAAAGAATTGCAATTCTTATCATGACTGGATTTAGAGACCAGATGCGTATAGAAACATTTTTTCTGACAAGGCTATCTTTTTCTTTATGGGCCTTGTCAGAAGGTCCAGATTTAACACCCCTAAATTAATTTCCGTGGGGATATTTAAAAACTAAAATGTACGGTAGGAAGCCAAGGAATTTAAAGAAAGAACTTGTCACGATAATGTATAATTCATCTCTTCTGAAGTTACTAAAAATGTTTAAAAATGATTTATTTATTATCTTGACTACTGTCAAGCAGCCGGCAGTGCTCAATTCGAGTATTTAATATATTGTTATTTTTATTGTAATCAGTATTTTAAAATTTCAAAAGCGTGTTTTTTTTAAATGTAATCCATACTTAAAATTATCTTTCCCGATGTAAAAAATAAGCTCTTTCAAATCTCTAATAAAAATGAAGGTTGCTATTAATGGAAATATCAGTGTCGTTTTACCTCCTACTTTACTAGATCTTAATCTCTAATATATTTATGTGAAAAGAAATTAAATGTCTAGGTTCAATATTCTAAACTTTACCCAATTTGCAAAATTGTCAATTTTTTAAAATTGAATTGCAAAATTTTGTGTAAAAACTATTAAACGAATATCAACAAAACTTAGCGTTATGGTTCACCATAGCATGAAGTTTTATCTGGCCGAATATGAAGGTCCTCAGAGAAATCCAAGGGTCTAAAAAAATCCATGCAAAAAACTACATTTCTTCGAGTTTTTTAGTTATTGCCATTTTGCAGCAAGCCTAATAAATTTTGCGATTTCTTACTAACCCTATCTTATAGAAAATTTAGTTACAAATCTTTAATCTCCCTACAATTTTTTCTTCCACCATCAATTATAAAGTTATGGGCGATTGAAGGTAATAAAATTTGTTTTTTTACATTTTGTCTATTTAACAAATGTTCCGGTCATTTTTGAGAAGAAGCATATTATCTTGATTGTTGTTATATACATGTTTCTGCAAGGTTTCGAGCAAAAACATGCTTGCCATCAACTATTCTTGTTTTTTTTACAGATAAGGCTTGAGATGGGATTCTGTAAAAATATAAGTAAAGAGAATGTTACAATAGGGACACATGTCCTTGTTGCCCTTAAAAGTAACTCATAAGTTTGTCAATGTTTCGAAACAGATAGAGAAAAGGAATGTCAAAAAATTTGCTTACAGAATCTGGCCCCTGGTATATATTTTTCTTTATCAATTTAAAATTCTAAATCCAAAATGTATTGTACGAATTAAATTATTTCTGCTTTTAAAAATACATTCGAAATGTTATTTATTGAAATGTATAAAAAAATGTGTTATCCAATGGAGAAAATGTTCATTTTCTTTATTTTATTCCCTGATTGATTTCAAATATAATCATTTTCTTGATAGTCCAATAACTGAAGACCTGAAAGTACCCAATAAATCTGTACAATTTTCATTTGTGGCGCAATTCTAAGGTCTTCGCGGATGCTTTCGAGCGAGAAAAAGTTTATCACGATTCTGACGTGGAAACCCGCTAAAAATGGCCCCCAAAGTCCTAAAAATGAGTTTTCCGCGAATATCTGCCAAGAAATACGAATTAGAGAATTTTTGTTTAGACAAAAAATAAAGATTACCTTGAAATCTACAAAAATGGTCCTACCATTTTTTTCGCAACACCAATATTTTTCGCAAAACGGCCGTCGAAAAATCCGACCGAATTTCTGGTCCATGGGTTTGAAAATTCATTGTTGAAAAATTATTGGACTTTATTAAAAACAAAAAGTACATTTAGAAACTAGATACTCCAAGCTTTCAAATGATGTGCATTGATAGCATTTCAATAGATGATGAGTTTTTGATTCGCGTTTATTCTACAGATTTTTGAGAACTCCGGAAACGGCTAAAAATGCAGATGGGCAAAACAATTTTTTATTAAAACGCAAATAGGATGGTGAAGGAAATTTTTGGGATCATTGAACACTTGCTAAGGTCTTATTATAAAAAAATGTTTATAACAAACTATTTTTTCAAAAAATATCAATAAATTAATGAAATACTCTCAAAACATTGTGAAAAAAACTTTGACAGCTTTTTTTATTATTCTAGAAAAATCAAAATGGACCCAAACTCATATGCAATGATAGGTACAGGTTTTCCCATTCTGATGAACTTTGAATGATTAAAAAATGACATTATTGCCCGAGTAATGGAACAATTCGTCCGTGAATCCATGAAGATAGCGGCATTCAAGCGGTAGAGCGGCAGCTGAAATGAGGGGACTTTTGGGTCCCGTTATCCGAAAACTATCGATTTTTCAAAAAACATTATAAGGACCATTTTTGTAGATTACAAGGCGATCTTCATTTTTTGTCCAAACAAAAATTCTCTACTTCGCATATTTTGGCAGATATTAGCGGGAAATCCATTTTTCGGGCCTTGAGGGGCCACTTTCCCACCTGTTAATGTTGATAAACTTTTTTTCGCTCGAAAGCATACCCAAAGACATAAGAATTGGCCACAAGGCAAACTGTACAGATTTATTTACAGTCCCGTAATTGAATAAAATCCTTGAAAACTAATTATGGCAGTTATAATAAATATTTTTAAAAATAATACTTAATATATTATAATAACTAATATTTTATTACATCTTTAAATAAAAAAAAGTTATAAAAATTTACCTCATTGTCAAAATTGTTGTCCCTTTACCAGTATCTTCACAACACACCACACTGAACCCGACGAAACTATTTTAACTATTTTTATTTTGCATTTCACTAATAAAGGTCATCAACTGTTGCTTCTATTTTAATAACTGCAAGTCGAAAACTATTAATTTATTATTGTCACAGGTCTTAATAAGACGTCACTAATGTACCTTTGTTTGGAATGTCCTAAAATGCCTAATGAGAGTTTTGAAACACTTTTTTGTTACCCACAGTTTGTAACGAGCCACATTGATGTTGATTAGTATGGTTAGATAGCTGTAATTTGTAATATACATTTTCCGTAAATGGTTGCTCGATTTATAAATAAATAAATAAATAGCAGTAAAAAATATTTCCAAAATTTTTCAAATTTTTATTAAGAGCTTGTGCTTAAGATTGTTGTTCAGTTTCGCCTTCTTCTATTTACATATTTTGGTATTTTGGTTAAATTTTGCGTTTTCCAAAATGTAAGCAAAAAGAGCTTTTTCTAACTTGTATAGAGAAATTAAACTAAATTCATATATAAATTTAAAAAATTCATTAAGCGACATAGCAATAAAATTAAAATTATTTAAATGTTTTGTTTATGAGCTTTATTGTTATATCAATAATTTGCGTTTAAAAAGCTTGATGCTTAAATTCGAAAAAGCTATATAGTCTCAGAAATATGCCTTAGATACTAAAATGGTGAAGGCGAAACAAAACAACAATCTTAAGGTCCTTGTTTCAAGGACCTTAAGATTGTTCAAAAATTGTTCAAAAATATGTCAGTTTCAAAATTTAGAGTTTAAAAAGTTATATTTGATGCTTAAGACAATATCTGTCTTGTAGATTTTCACTTCTAAAATTATGGCTTAGGGTTAGATTTCATATATTCGAAGTTCAATTTTTTGGCTATTTAGGCATAAAATTATCAGATTTAGAGAATAAGAGGTCCAGAAAATTAATTTCAGGGAAATATATTCAGCACAGTGTTTATGAATTTAAGGTCAAGTCTCTCCATAGATAACCTAACTTTAGATATATAATGGCTAATCGCATTTATGGCAAGTTTACGACCTCGCGCACTAAACAAACGATAGTGTCATTAAGCATGCGTATTTAAAAAGCAGGACCAGTGCCGGACTCACCTCAGAAACAATTGAACGATCCCGATTGTAATTTGTTATTTGACAGTAAATTTGAATTTTGTTAGGTCGGTTGACCGAAAGTCCCCTTATTTGTCAAAATATCGAAAAATTTTATTAGGATAAGTTGTTCAGAATTTAATTCTTTGGCTATGTGTAAAATTTTGAGCCATTTGGATAATAACAAAAATTTGGACATTTTTTTCCATAAAAATATTTTTGTTTAAAAGATTTTTCTTAACCATTTAGAAACAGGTTTTCCAGACCTAAACTAATGTTTTGGCACAATTTTTTTTACATTAGTAGGTTAGTCCTTTTTACCAAAGAAAATTTAAGAAAATGGTATTTTTCGGAAACCCGAGTTGTCGCATAGGCATTTTTTAAATACCGTAACTCGGAATTTCAAATACTAATTTTTTATTTGAAGTTATTTTAATTATTACATTGAATTGTTTAAACGGTAAAAATTAATATTTAAAATTCCGAGTTACTTACGGTATTTACAAAATGCCTATGCGACAACTCGGGTTTCCGAAAAATTTTCTTTGGAAAAAAAGACTAACTTACTAAAGTTTAAAAGAATTGTGCCAAAATATAAGTCTGGAAAACCTGTTTCTAAATGGTAAAGAAAAATTTTTCAAACAAAAATATTTTTACGGAAAATAAATGTCCAAATTTTTTTATATCCAAATGGCTCAAAATCTTACACATAGCCATAAAATTAAATTCTAAACAACTTATTCCTATAAAATTTTTCGATATTTTGACAAATAAGGGGACTTTCGGTCAACCGACCTAACAAAATTCAAATTTACTGCCAAATAACAAACGACAATCGGGATCGTTTAATTGTTTTTGAGGTTTTAAGTAATGCAGAGTTGATCTGCAAAATCGATTTTTTTATAAACGACATAATAAAAAAAATTCCATATGTCGCATACTTTTTGGCGGTCACTGTATATAAATTATGTTAGGTTGTAATATAAACAATAAGGTAACAAAATTATTATTGCAAAATGTAAATAGAAAAAATAGAGGCTAATAAAAGATAGGGTTAATTTTAAGACCCAGTTTTTGTACCGCCGTAAAATGGTTTGGAAACTGTTAGAATTTATTAAACGCGTGACTGTCGACTTTACACGGTTTTATGTCAGTTTAAAAATGACGAAGTTTGAACGCTTTCTATATATTTAAAGGGTTTTGCTTTGGGGATCAGTAAAGGGATCGTGTAATACACTGTCACCTGTTGTTTAGGAGTGGGTTTATTTGACTGGACTTGCATATGGCCGTACAATAAACGGTTTTTTGTGAGATTGGACTTATAAACAGAAGGGTTAAAAAAATGTTTATACAAATAACGTTAACACTTTGCCTGCTGTTTTCGATAGCGATAAAAGGATATTCTAAACATCTTAAATGTATTTATACAAAACGAGCATTTATTTACTAGAGGCAGCCTTGCCGTTTGGCAGTGCGAAAGAGAAAAAAGAATCATAGTATAACCTTTCTCCGTGGCTCCAACCAACGTGCCGATAGATCGACGCGGAGAGACCGACAAATCAGCACACAGAGCGGGGTATATATATTCTTTTCACCGACCAATGAGCACGTTGGAGGGAGAAAAAGTTTATACCGCTATTCTTTCTTTCTTGCACATATGATCGTTTTCCAGGCGGCAAGAGTGCCTCTACTTGGTATATGCTCCAAGGGAATATGTTTTATGTTGTAATCATATTTACTGACTTTTTAGATTAATGCAATACATTTTTTGTTCAGATTTTTTTAATCCAGAATAAATAATTATAGTGATTTTTTTTTCAATTATGATTGTGTTACATTGATGAAACAAAAAGTTAATTCTTAGATAAGCCACAAAAGTCATGTTTAGTCGTATTCGCCATTTTTTATTATTATGAACTACAACGCATCAGTTGTAAACCAGTACAAAAATTCGTGGCTTTCCATAGCTGTAACATTCAGAAGAACTAGAGGAGTTTAAGGAGCTGACAATGGATAATATGTTTTTTATTATTAAGAACAACATCTAAACAAACTAATGTGTTTTACTGGTTTAAAAAAACAGTTTTTTTTAACCAGTGTAATATATATATTTTTTTAAGTTATCAATTGACGAAGTACGGAACTGGCCGGCGACGAATTTGTAAATAAAATCGATCTGCTAGTCCGTTCTGCGCATGATTTAGGACTCTAAGAGATGACTAGAGCCACGGCGCACGGACACATTTTTTCGCCCATAAAATCTCACTTTTGAACCGCGCATCTGATACCCTTTACCGGTCCATATTGAGGTCAGTGAGTCTCTCTTGAGGTAAAGGAACATGACGTATAGTAGGAGAGACAAAGCCAAGATTGGACATTTATGTGTTTAGTCAATGGCAATATTTACAATCCCTCGCGAGCTGACACCCCAGTGGATACAGGAGGTAATTATAAGGGGTAAAAGTTGAAATTTTTTTAGGTTAAATAGGTCATCGATAATGTTCTAAAAAATATTTCAGGTAAGTAGGTATTCACCTAACCAAACAAAATCCTAAAAGGCGGACACATGAGGGTTCAAAGGGGGGGATGGTAGACGGGTAAAAATTTGGATAAAATGCCGTCATCGGTGATATGGCATTTCTCCATTGCAATTTGTTAGTTTAATGCCCATATATTTATAACCCTTGCGGGCGGACACCATAGCGGACACAAGGGGAAGGTAGTGGCAAATTTGTTTCAAGTAAAAGCCATCATCGATAATATGCTTAAAAATATGTTAGGCAGATAGGTATTAACCTAATACAATTCCAAAGGGCGGACACGTGGGCGGATATAAAGAGGGTGGCAGACTGAGGAAAAAATTTGGATGGAAGGCCGTCATTGCAATTTTTCTTCATTGCAATGTATTTATTAATTGCAATATTTACAATTCCTTGCGGGCGGACACCTTGATGGATACAGGGAGTAGTTATAAAGGGCGAAAGTGGATTTTTTTGTAGGTGAAAACCGTCATTGACGATAGGGTTAAAAATATGTCAGTAGGTGTTTATCCAACCAAACAAAATCTTAATTTTGATATGGTATTTTTCAAATCAGTTGCAATGTGTTTAATTAATGCAATGGAAAAATACCATATCACCTGACGGACTTTCCAGCCAAATTTTTACCCCTGTCTTGCTAGCCCCTTTGTACCCACCCACGTGTCCACCTTTAAGAATTTAGTTTAGGTATGTAAATACCTTTTTACTCGACATATTTTTAAGCAAATCATCAATGACTGCCTTCATCTGAAAAAGTTTATAAGTACCCCCGGTACATATTTTTATTTTTTTTACTTTTAGGCACCGAGTATTGCAGAACAAAGTTCTTTGGTTTTAAAGTCAATGAGATATATCTTAATTTAAGATGGCTTGTGGGTAAACATAACAATTACCTTATCAGGAATATTACATACAGGGTATCCCAACTCTATTTATACATTAAATATATCTTTGTACATCATACAGAAAAAAACATAAAATAAAAAATATGTTTGGTAACACTTATTTTATTAATAATATACAGGGTGTTTTAAAAACAGAGTTTTTATTGTTAAGTACACCAAACACATTTTTTATTTCAGGATTTTTTGTTTCTTGTACAGAAGCAGAGATATATTTAGTTTATAAATAGAAATAGGACACCGTGTATAACTCCATTGAAGATGAAATAGAAAAATCTCCAATTTACGCGAATAAAATTGTTGCGTGGCCTGAATTATTTACAAATTTCCCTGTCTTTTTGACATTATATATATATATATATATATAATATATATATATATATATATATATATATATATATATATATATATATATAATATATATATATATATATATATATATATATATATATATATATATATATATATATATATATATATATATATATATATATATATATATATATATATATATATATATATATATATATATATATATATATATATATATATATATATATATATATATATATATATATATATATATATATATATATATATATATTGTAATAGCTTGTTCAATTAAAATAAGTAAATAAATTACCATCTAAAGTTTGGCTATATGCAATGTTAAGATTGTTAATCAGTTCTTCACTCGCCATTTTAGTTCTTGTGCATTATTTCTGCTTTTTCGTTTTTAATTAAATATCAGCAAACAAAAATTTCCACACCGAGCCATTGACTTGGTAAAACATAATAGGATTTTTTATAAAATATAGTCGAAAAACAAGAAATGCCAATAATTTTAATTTTCCGTCCTTTATTAAAGAATTTGGTTCCATTTTCAGAAGTGAATATTTAAGGTAGAAAAACCTCTATATTTGCTCAGATACTGGGAAAAGCTTATGTATACACACAATACAAAAAAAAACTAAAATGGCAATTGTAACACTTAACGATAATCCTAATTCAATACATAAACCTTTTTACGACACTGCATTTTTTAAATGTGGCTGTTTACTTTATTATTGCAAAAACAAAACTTTTATGTAACTCACAATAAAGAACACATCACTATTGAAAAATGTATTGGGCATACCCTAAAAGCAATTTTGTTGCGATCTATCAAAACGTCGATTTGTACTAGATATTAACTAAAACGATTAACTTGGCCTTAGCAATAAACATTAACAAAATAAACAATTTTGTTAATCCCTACGATCATATGGAATCGATGAGTCAATATTGTGAGAATTTTCTGTATTGTAATTATTATAGTCGTTTTAGTGAAAATTATAGACATTTAATATAGAAGAATATTTTTTAGTAATTGTTTAGATGTGGTGGCTTCACCTATTTTTATTCATAAAAAATCACAAAATAGAGATATTGACATGTTTTTTTTTTAAATTTTGTTCTATTTTACGGGAAATTTACGAACCTTTTAAGTTAAATAAAAAGAAACGGTGTTAATTTTTATTTAAAAAATAGAAAAATGGGTATTTTTTAGGTTTTTTGTCAATAAAATGCATTCATTTAAGTTTAGCAATTTTTAGTGATTCGTTTTATATTCTACGTATAAAGACAAATTATTTAAAAAAAACAATAAAAATAATTTTTGGACTTGTCAAATAATTTTCATTTTTTTTAAATAGGAAAATTGACATTTTTGATTTTTTTAAATTATTCTATTTTTGATGAACTTTAATAATTAAAATATTTGGCAAATCAAAAAAAAATGTTGATTTTACATCCCAAAAAAGTGTATAAAATAAAGGCTCCAGATGCCACGTAAATATAATCAAAGACCCTGTAGCAAATTTATAATTGTTTTTATTTTCAATAACTAAATAAACACCTTAAATTATGCCCAAGAAATTGCTTTTTCATGCTGGAGATAATAACTTCGTTTCCAGAATAGTAAATCTGTCACCAGATAAATTTTATTATCTGTCACCATAATAAGAGCATCACCATATTCGGTTAGTCCTGACCAGTTTTTGTTAGTTCTGATAATGTAATTTTATTGATTGGTCATTAATTGTATTTTTGGGTTATTCCACATACATTTAAAGATAAAACTGTTTTCAAATAGTTTGGCTTTAACGTGTTGGTTGAGGGATCAATCATTTTGATAACATATTAATTTATACGATAACTAAAAAGTGAATACTTTGGTGATGGATTAGACCGCACCCTTTAATATTTTGGAAAGTAGGTATTTTATCAATATATTTTAAAGGAAACTAGTAAAATATATTGTCCTTTAAACATTGTATGTAAACTTTATATAAAACTGAAAAATGAAAAGCAAAAAATACTACAAATTAATATAAAAATTTGCCGGAAACTGCAATTTTAAAATGTTCCGCAGCTTCTTGCCTATATTAAAAAAACTTTTAATAGGATGCCTTTAAAACCTAAAAATTTATATTAATGATTAAGCCGACAAATCCTACTGTCTAAACAAATTACAGCCATAAATTTCAAACTGTAGAAATTTTGAACAAAATTGCCTATAATAAAAATTGCGACAGGGGTACAAAAATTGGTGACTGAATCCATATTTTGTATTTTTATCTGAAAGTAAATACTCTATTTCAAATCATAATAAATTTTAATTAACATTTTTTACAAATATTTTCTTTTATTGTTTTTACAATTAAAGAAATATGTAAAAAAACTCTTTTTGTTCATTAAAAATAATAGAGAATATATTTAAAAATTCTTAAGTACACTATATTTAGAACTTTAAATTGTATAACAATTTCGTTAAAAGGGAACATACAGTATCTGTCAAAAAGTCAGTAACATATAAAGCAACAAATATGAAGAACTGATTAATTTATTATTTTTTATCTTGGGCGTCTTAAGTAAAGTAAGAGGCAGTTTATTAGCACGAAACATAAAATTTAAAGGGAAAGAAAAAACTGCTGCTGATAGCAGATGAAACCTGCTGAAGTAAAAAAACGAACAAAGTGAAAAGTTGGTCTGTAAAAGGGTTCATGAAAGTAGCACTCCGTGTTGCTCTACTAGAAACTATTAGGAAAGTGATTATTTTTGCTAATTCTATGGAGCAGAAGCAGTAGGAATACCTTTAAAAAAGTTATAGATCCTTTAAAGCTGGTCGGGTGGCAAGAGACGAAAACTTTCTTTTCAGAATGAGGTCATTAATAAGACTTTTCATTAGATGGAATTAGAAACACTAAAAGAACATTATTTCCCAGATATAGAAACAGTAGTAATTATGTAAAATTGGTACTCCACTTTTTTTGGCTATAAAAAATCGAAAAATTGATACATAATGATTTTTGCAATCGAAAATTCAAAAATTTATAATTTTAACTTTTAACCGCAAATTTGAGGGTCATCCGATAATTTTTCGCAATATTTATACTTTTTTCTTGTTGCGCATCAACGAACGCACAATTAAAAATATTTTTTTAACCTAATTTTTACGATTTTGCAAACATTTATAATTTAAAAAAAAATCTAAAATTTTTAATCTGATGACAAGTAGTAAATGTTCTACTAAAACGTCACCAAAACTAACTAGAGCTAACCAGAACTAATTTAAAAAAAGTGATTTTTTCGATTAAAAAAAAATGAATATACAAACTGATATTTTTGAAAAAAAATAATCATTTTCTTTTTGATGCGCAACAGGAAAAAAAAGAAATATTATATTCAAATCTATAGTCAACTCAAAAAATGATTTTTCGACTTTTCAAATGACCATTTCAGTCGAGCGTTTTATATCGGCAAAATACCAAAGAAACGGCCTGCCCACTGGCAAAATTTTTACCTGGATCAACCTTGACAAAACCAAAATGAGAAAACTACAGCGACAAAATTTTCTTGTGTCAGGTAGCCAATCAATGTCAGTGACAATTAAAAGAAAACATTTTATTATAATAAATAAATAGCTTTCATCTTATTCTATTTAATAAATATTTTGGTGTTTATTTTTGCTTCTCTCCTGAAATAGTTATGTCAAATATGATTTAAAAAAACATTTTAGACAAAATTTTCTTTTGGTTTTATTAAAGTTTCTTGCTTTCAGGCAATTTCGCTCATAACATTTTGACAAAATCGCTTGCCTGACGGCTTATGATTTTGTCAAAAATGTCATTCGCGAAATTGCCAAGCAACAAACTTTCATAGCAGTCGAAAATTTTGTCGGAAAAATTTTCTTTCTTATGATATATATAAAAAAGTTTTCATAAAATCATTGTTTTTGAAGATTCCAACAATTTTTTTTTATAAATTCGATGACAAGTGGAACATTAAAAAAATGTAAATATCTTCATTTTTCGACTTTTTATGGCCAAAAAACAGTGGAGCCCCACTTCTATATAAAAACCGATACAGTATTTTAAACAGGGTCTGAACACGATATACGTTTTTTTTCTGGTTTTTGCCTGAAGTCTGCTATACATGACATGTTCACATGAAGTACCTGTTAAGTGCCAATTTTTATGTTAAAAATTAGTTTACAATCAATACTTATTAAATTATTTTTAAGGCAATTTGTTTTACCTACATCTGCTCCAATTTAATTTTTATTATTATTATTTTTTTTAAATTAAATTTCACCAGTTTAATAACACAGGCCATGAAAAAATAAAAGTGGTAGGTGCTGGGTGTCGGATTAGGATTTTCTGGAGTATTTTTTTCCGCTGAACACGAATCTGAAGTCAAAATTGGGAGACAAACAGCATATAATCGAGAAAAGGCGTAATTTCAGATATTATCGATTTTTTTTTAAATTTAAAACGTCAATATCTTATAAACTATAAAAGATACACAACATTTTATGGGACATAAACAATGTATTTTAAAAAGACCTTTAATTTTAGTTATATTATCTTTTAGTCTAAATGCAATATTTTTCGAGTTATAATCAAAAAATCGAATTTTTAGGATTTTTTCAAAATACACTCCTGGAAAAAATTATTATTTTTTAAAATTTTTAAGTGATTTGAAATTCAAATAAATAAAATAAATAATTTATTAATAAAAAAAACTTAAAAATCACTTAATTAAAAAATCCTATTTTGGACTAAATTTTTTTGTCAAAATTACATTTTCGTTTATATCTTCTTTATTATTTATATCAAAAACGTTTATATAACTTCTTTATAGAGAATTTAAAAAACTTTTTTTGTTTTATGAAATTTTTTGTGGCTTTTATAGTTTGTATAATTGTAGTCCAAACATTCCGTGGTATTTAACAGGTTTTTGGCGGTAAATGTACCGTGTCGAGTTTTTGGGGTTTTCTCGATTTTTTGCTGTTTGATCCCCAATTTTGACTTCAGATTCTTGCTTAGTTGTGGTTAAATTTTTAAGTGACTTGAAATTCAAGTAAATAAAATAAATAATTTATTAATAAAAAAACCTAAAAATCACTTAATTAAAAAATCCTATTTTGGACTAAATTTTTTTGTCAAAATTACATTTTCGTTTATATCTTCTTTATTATTTATCTTATCAAAAATGTTTAAATAACTTCTTTATAGAGAATTTAAAAAGCTTTTTTTGTTTTATGAAATTTTTTGTAGCTTTTATAGTTTGTATAATCGTAGTCCAAACATTCCGTGGTATTTAGCAGGTTTTTGGCGGTAAATGTACCGTGTCGAGTTTTTGGGTTTTCTCGATTTTTTGCTGTTTGATCCCCAATTTTGACTTCAGATTCGTGTTTAGTTGTGTTTAGTTGTGGTTAGTTTTAGTTAGACACCCAGCGCACACCACTTACTTTTTTTGTGGGTCTTTGTAATTGTCTTGTTAAAAAAACTAATGGGTTTTTAACACAGTTAAATTATTCGTTATCGAAATTTAATAACCTAATTTTTATAAAAAAAAATGGCATTAGTTCAAAATAAATCTGTAGTGGACTATCAGGCATAAAAATTAAATTGCATAAAAATATATCAGGCACAAATTAAAATAATTATGTAAGGTTATACTGAATAGTTATTATCAAGTAATTACACTTAAATTATATCACTTTATCTACTATTTATCTCACTATTTGTTTTATTACTCGAAAGTCAATACAACCGACAACCGACAAGCTTTATTCACAACAATTATTTCACTTTTATTCCCGGAAAAACTTTAACATTTTTTGGTTATTTTTCAAACTATTTCACGCTCGACACGTTCCACTCGACCATATCTCGAGAACAACAATTTTAATTATTTTTCGCACCCGCATGAAATAAAATATTTACATATTGTTTCGATTACAATGTGTACATTTTGCTTAACATCATGTCTCTGATAATTTTTATAAATGGGTAAACTAGGGTATTAAAATAGTTTGTAAAACCTTATATTCAGGAAACTGATAACATTTTTATAAAAATATGTACAACCGCACCGACCGGCGGAATTTTGTAAAATTAACAAACTGTACTTCGGTAAATAAATAAATGATGTTCATTGCTAATATATTTAGCTTTTTTCTGGGAGTATAGTACAATTATTTATAATGTCCTAGTTTAGAGGTCGTATTCCTAAACCATTACATTATTAGTTTTATGCAATGATTTCCCCTTTTTAATTATCATTTATTTTGCAGTAACCTATAGCGTATTATAAAGTATCATTTTAAAAAACTATTAGAAGAATCCTCAGTGGTTTTAGAGATTGCGTGGTGGGGGGAAGGGGGAGGGGTAAATTAATTCCTAATATTCTTTTCATCATATCTAACGAACAGTTTTTGAATATGTTATGGTTAGAGTTCAAAAGGACCCCGCAATATTCTTATGGAAAATGGGTTTCGGTCATTTTTTTTCAAACTTTGCGTACTGATAGTTCTCAACACGCTGATCAAAAGTCTCAACGGGCACAAAGCCCGAAACCCCACCCAACCCTCACTCACAAATCACCCTCAAAGTTCACTAGGGATTTATGTTATGAAAAATGAGTTTCGGCCAATTATTTTCAAACTTGCCCAGTAATAGTTCTCAACATGCTGATTAAAAGTCTCCACGGACACAAAACCCGAAAACCTTCCCCCAACCCCCACCCCAAAATCACCCCCAAAAGTCACTAGGGATTTTTCTAACCCCTAACCCTTCTAAAATCACCCTCAAAGGTCACTGAGGATTATTCTGACCGATAGTTTGGTCCATTGCTCTGGGGAATATTTTGATAATGTTGTCGAATTGTAGCTACTTAAATAGTTACAGAACTACAGCCTGACATCCCCTGTACTTGGATTTCTCACTAACCATCCCCTCCCAGTACCTCCTCCACTGACTCTAGACTCCAATCTCATCCAAAACCTTCGCTTCCCTGTTGATCCGAGGCGAAGCCATTATATCATCAATTCCATTCCACAGCCAGCTGTATGGCCACGTGGTACCCTCCAACCCCAATAATTCGATACAACCCTCCTCCAAGTCCTTGCCAACACGTGGCCATACAGTTGGCCTTGAAATGGAATTCATGATAAAATGGCTTTGCCTCCCGTCAAGAGAAAAGCTGACTTAAGTTTTTGGTGAGATTGAAGTCTGGAGTCAAGCGAGGAGGTATTGGGTGGGAGGTTACATACCCCGGAAGAATTCCAGGAACAGGAGATAGGCTGTAGCTCTGTAGCTATTTGGTGGCTACAATTTGACAACACTATCAAAAAATTCCGCAGAGCAATTGACCAAACTATCAGTCAAAATCATCCCCAGTGACCCTTTAAGTGGGATTTTGGGGAGGGTTGGGGGGATTTTTGGGTTTTGTGTCCGAGGATACGTTTAGAAACAATTAACCAAAACACACACAAGTAACACAAGATGGTCCTTTATATCATTTTCTTCTTTATAAAAGTTTTATAAAGGCGTCCAAAGACCTTTAATATATTTATAAAAGTGTTATTTTACACTAAATAGTTTTTTAAGCAATATGGCTCTTTAATATAGTTGTAAAAACTTTCTTAAAGCTATTTAATATATCTTTTATATACTTGCTTTAACAAGACTTTATAAAAGTGACAACCACAGCTGTTAGAAAGTTTTCAGCGTTTTATCTGCATAATTGCTTTATAAGCTACCATATAACGCACAAATAAAACCTCAATTGTGCCATTAATTTAAACCTTTTTATAAAACCCTTATGGAGTAATTTGCGTATGTATATCCCAATGCTTTATAATTAACGCCATTATAAAGGTTTTTTTTAAATGCTTTGTTGATGTGTGTTTCATACTCATAACTTTCTAAGCAAACATGCTTTATTACTGGAATATTGTAGTTATTTAAAAGGTTTTTTTGAGTAGTCAGCAACGAAATAAAATTTCTATAAAGCAGGCATACCCAGCGGTAAGTCATTGGGCTATTTTGTCGTGTTTTCTAAGCTAAGCTAAACTTATTGAAATTGACAATGACGAGAAACGGGAAAACTAGCTATTAGAATTAGAAAATTAAATCTTAAACGATGACGTGCTTTTAAGAAGTCGGTACACCTACTGAAATTAAAAAAAATATATTTTTTTTATTAAAGAGATACGAAAATGAGCCAGGATGTTTCAGGTAAGCTATATCTTCTTAAAGCACTTAGTAGCTATATTAAATAATAGGCTACCAAACATTTTACCGGCAGATCCGCGGATACTGCTTATCACTCCACGCAAAGTATTCGTTGCCGGTCTTTGGGGAGTTTACATGTCAGCCGTATCGGCGATGAGATTGCAGTTCGCACAGGCTATTTTGATAAGAAAAATGTATAATAAATGTTTTAAGACAATTTAAGCCGAAACGACAAAAACGTTATATCTACAGAAATAGTTAAAATTATTAGATAAGGAGTAATGCATGCAATAAATCTTAAAATAAATAAAGGTACATCAAACGTGCAAATAGCCACTAACTGTTTAATAACGCAATAATGTGTTGTAGCACCCTTATAGAGCCAAAAGAGATATAACAACGCGATTAGCGCCCTCTGTACATTATTCGAAGTTCTAGAGGGTCGCACTAATTTTTATAAAGCTGTTATAAAGCAATCCATAAAAAATAGCTTTTAAAGGCCTTTTAATTGAATATTTCGCAACCATTGCCATTCTGACCAGTTTGCACTCGCCATTTAATTTTTCTCAGGATGTTAGGGCTGCCATTGTTGCATAAAGCAATTAAATTGGGTATTATTCCTTTCATCTCTAACTAGTTTGTGTTTTAATAATTTTTTCGGGATTAAAGTATGGGAATTTAACATCTAGTAACATTTTAAAGGTTAAAAATAAAAACGACATAAACAATATGTTTGATATAATTTTTTTCAATCCAATTTTTTAATTATTTTCAGCGCTTTGATAAATATAGAGCTAAAACTATATATTTTATCAGAAAAAATCCATCGCAAGTAAATTTCACATTCTGCATATGCGAAACTTTCCTAAAATGAGTTATTTATTTTTAGGTGTTTTTTTTTTTTTTTTTTTTTTTTATATATAATATATGTATATCGTAGATCAGTCTCTTTTATTTCCAGTCGTGTTCAATAATATAAAAAAAAAGAATCGGCAAGGGCGACAACAATAAAATACCTTTAAAAAACAATTTTTTTCCAATTTACTTATGCAACTGAAATAAAGTATTTATTCAGCAAATTGCTGTCAACTTTACCGGCTAGTGAAAATGCGCATGTCTGACAAGCTGTTTAATCGAATATGTAGCTATCTAGTGACATTGCTAGAGTATCTATAAAGTACTCATATATCCGTTTTTGATGATTTTGTACCATAATAAACCTTATTTATAATGGCAAATTATAACGCTTTAATAAATTAGCTGTATAAAGTGCGCCTATTTTGGGTATATAAACACTATGTTAGGTTTGAGAGAACGTTGTATAGAACAAATAATAAAACATTGGGCTGGATAATTTAGTGATGTAGCGGCTCTCTCAGCTTTTAAAAAGCAAGTTGTATTACTTGGGCATTTTACATAAGAAAAATACCAGTGACCTTTGGTGGAGTTGGGAGGGAGGGATTCGGATTTTGTGAAAGTAGACCAGTGGGTAACAATCCACTTTGTCAAGATGGTGTCGGCAAGAAGACCGTTACCCCCACTTGTCACACCGCACTGCTTTGATAAAAGCTCATCATGGGCGCAACTTGTACATTACTAGTACAAAATTTCCCATATCCCCGTCCCATTTTCAGGACAACAACCAACAACAATGGGCAACCATCTGGCAAATGGCCTTGTGGTAATCTCATGTGAAATTACGTAAATTAAAATCAGTGTTTTTTATAGTCTTTTAAATTTGCTCCAAAATCATCCTGACATATGGTCAAAGGTAACACCTTTATCACTCCATTTTGGTACATCGATGCTAGGGTGAATGCTGGTGTATTTGGAGCAAAGTAAGGCCTAGAGAGACCTACAGCTTTCCACGTCTTGTCTTTAAGAAAATGTGAAAAGGAGATATTACAACCAAAACATACGCATTCACTCAGACAGTCAGATTTCCCTGAAAGTCTTGAATTCCTATCGTTTCACATCCTAGATCACGATTGAGTGCCTGAGCGACCTAAAAGAATTTACCGCCAAGAACAACCGGATATAACTCCTCGGGGTTCCTAGACACCCATAAATAGAACGCAATGAGATTGCAGATGAACTAGCAATTGACGATGAAAACAACAATACACTGTTGGCTTTAAAAATATGATCGGATCGTTGACATGCGTTACCTCGTTAATGCTCTTTTAGGAAACTAACAGCTGAGGTCCTACTTCGACACCGGTCATCGGTATATCTTATGGAATGGCCAAGCAGTTCATATCAGCTTGGAAACAAAGAGAAAATCTTCGGTACTGGCATGAACTTCCGGGTCTCAGACATTCGAAGGCCTTTATAAGCCCACCGAACCAACAATGTACTGTCAAACTACTGAAGCAATCAAGGGACACCACAGCCCACTTCACTACAAGGGGAACAAGGAAATCTGGCAACTATGCCCTTAGATCTACGACACACGTTTAGTCATATGATTTACGTTGAATGACCGTTTCTCTGTTGTGTTATTGTGGGAAAAAACAACTTTTTAAACAAAAAATTGTTAAAAAAAAAGACTAAACCTGTAAAAAGGGCTTCTGTGTGAAATTTGTGAGTGACGGGAAGTTTTTTCCGCAGACATTGCGTAAAAAAAAGAATATCTGCGGGGGAATGTGCCGGTGTTATAAATACTTAAAGTAAATGGCGGCAAATGAACTTGACATTTTTGGGGGGGTTTTTTAAAAAAAAATTTTAAAATTTTAAAATGTGTTTTAATGATTCGTGTTTGGCTTTAATTTTTTAAAGGGATTTTTTTTTTATTTTTTTTAAAAAAAAAAAACAAAAAAAGATTGGGGAAAATTCCGTAAGTACTTAGGTATACATTTTTTGGGAATTTTTTTGTTTTTTGATTTTGTTTTTGCGTTGCATAGGTACTTGGTGCCTGCTTATTAGATACTATTTAGTTACTGTTATTATTATTATTTTCCTCCAAGTCCTTGTTGTGTGCCTGGGGCAAATC
>JAHBCN010012797.1:0-25921 GCA_019359885.1 Listronotus oregonensis
AAATTTCCCCGAGTCTTTGATATTTGTACGGATGATATTTATATTTCTTTAATTTGCGTAGTACTGTGCTGTGATTCTTTTCTACAACTTTGCCAAGAAGCCTGGTGCTAATTTCTTTATTTTTTTCTACATGAAGTAAGACATCTAATCGGCATTATTTTCTTGAGCTCTCTCATCGAGTACATTATTATTTCGCTCTAAGCAGTTGCATTTATTAATAACAGTACCTTTTGTCCCAAACTTTTGTACGATATTTTGAACTGTTGTCTTACTTGGAATGTGTCTGTCACGAAAAAACTATTAACTTATATATAGTTATAAACTATATAACTAATTTCCATGTAATACCATTTAATCATTGTTATTTTCTCTTCAATACTTTAAAACATTTTGAAGTAAATAATACAAAGTAAAACGTCAATTAAAAAGTTGACAAGACATTTTATTTATTACTGGTGGATTCATTGTGGTATGTAGCAGTATGTATGTATGTATGCAACGATTTTACAAATAGTTTTTCTTAAATAACTTTTAATTGCCTTATCAGAAAAAAAAAAGAAATTTAGAATGTGAGGTAATCTTATCAACGTCTTCAAAAGAGTCATATATTATAATTTGGTATTTTTATCCAAGGAGCTTGTGATATTGGTTTTTTGTTGGATATATTTGTATTTTTTTTTGCTGTAGTTTAAGACTTATTTATCAACTAGATTAAAATTGTTTTGCCATGTTTTTACTATTAGTCCTTATCTGAAAGTTTTTAAATGTTTCAAATTTTTTTTAACACTTTAATTTTTTTAAAATTAAATTTAAAATTTTTAAAAATTTTTTTAAAAATTTTTAAAAAAAATTTTTTTTTAAATTTTAAATTTAAAAAATTTATATATATATAATACTTTTATATAATTATTATATTAAATATAATTTAAATATTATTAAAATTAAATATAATATAAAATTTATTATATTTTTATAATTATATATTATATATATATATATATATATATATATATATATATATATATATATATATATATATATATATATATATATATTATATATTTATTTATATATATATATAATTCTTGTTTAGTTTCAATTCAGATTTTTGGTTTTAAACCCTTTTTGTAAATTTTGTTTTTGGAGTTTTTTACCAAAATTGTTAACGTTTCCATTATTTTTAATTTTGTAGAACCATTGCCCAATATTTTTATAAGAATAACTATTATTTAAAATAACTGTTGCTTTTCTATAAGTTTTATACTTACCTTTAACAATTAAAACACTATGTAATACCAAAGTGTTTTCAGTGTCAAACATTTCCTGTCTGGGCATCTTAGATTATATGAAATTATTATTGTTAATAAAGTAAGATTCTTAAAACTGAATAAAACCCCGTTTTTTAACGCAATTAGATGCAAGTTTTTTATTCGAATGAACTTTTTTATTCTGATCAAACAATTTTCGATATTGTCAAAAATAAAGGTACTTTATTGAGAAAAAAAAATAATGAGCCTCACATACGACTTATATTTTTTTCAGTTTAAGGTTACGCAAAGCTTTTTGTAAAGAGTAACTTTTTTTCCTAAAAATAATAAAAAAAGTTTTCCATATGATTCCAACTTAAGTAGGCACAGTGTATATATGTTGCGTGAAAAGCTATAAAGTAAATTGGCACTACATATTTATTTTCAAAAATTAGTAGTGTTATCTTTAAGTGCAGTAAAATTTAATTCTTGTCAACTATAACTTTATCTATTAACAAGTAGTACAAATCATTTTTAAAAAATTTTTTTAAAAACTAAATTAATTATTTTGTCTTGTTTGTGTAAGATTTTGCAAAACACCATATTAAAAAAGTCAAAAATTATTAGTGTTAATAGCCAGTAGAATCCAAAACTTTTAAAACGAAAAAACAGCTGCCAAGAGTTTATTTGCGATATTTTTAAACTGCTGGACTCAAGTGCAAAGCCACAGAGTAGCCAGATTCAGGTCATATAAATATTAAAAGTCGGTTATTAAATTTAGCTTTGAAATTTTAGATGAAAAACAAAATCTATTTTTAAAAAAAAAAACATTTATCTTTTTAAAAGACTATTTTTATGTTTAAGTTATTTTACCGATATGCTGCTTTGTGTTAATTTTTTTGGCTCACTTGTAAACAAAAAAAAATGAGTTCATAAACAAATTAAATGTTGGACTTAAACACATAATATTTTATTATTTTCTCATAAGCAAAGATATTTTTACTAGAAAAAAGCCTGTCTCCGCCAGGCGAGAAATATTAAGTAGCCTCTTTGTCCCTTCCGTAAAGGAAAACCCCCTTTTTTTTTTCCCCGGGGGAAAAAAAAGGGCCCAGGGTTCCCCGCAAAACACCACTTCCAAAATTTTAAAAAGCTCAACCCTAACTTCAGAATCAGGGGGACAGACAAATAAAATATATACCTACCTACATATAAATATATCCACATTAGCAAATTATATATATAGATTTAAAAATGTTTTTAATAAAAAAAAATACATATTTAAGCTCCTCGCTAGATAAGGCTACTTCAGTTAAGTCTTTGGCCATAGATTGGTGCACGCACTTAATTGGCATTTATAAACTACAGATTCACCTAAAAAATACTTTTTAAAACTTTCAAAAATAAAAAATAGTGTCAAGTCGGTAAAAAGTCTGATACAATTTTTGAGACGTAACAAAAAAAAAATAAAAACCCATATTTATTTACAAAGAAGTTGGAATAAAACCTATTTAAATTGGGCTAATTGTAAAACAGGCCTATTACGATGGTGATTTAATTTGTTTTTGTTTGGAAATTTTTATTAACACATTGACATTCATGGACATACCTATATCAAGTTTTCTGAATATACGAAAGTAGGAGCTTAAATTAAAGCTTTTACATTTATTTCCAATTTTCTTTACTTTATATATACTACATTTTTATACCAGCAACTATAAGCAAAAAACAAAGTTATACTCCCAAAATAAACCACCACTCACCTTTCTATTAATAGTACAAGATCCGGTCAGTTAAATCTGCAGGTATTTGTTTTTTTAATAAAACCCAATTTTTATGAATAATAGATGAATGGGGAACAGATACAAACCGCAGCAATGCAACTGCAGCTCAAAAATGCAAATATAAAAATAAAAAATATGAGTCAGAACTAGCCCAAATCGGATTCACTGAGGTATTCGAAGTCGCTGATCACGATTATGATGTTCGAATTGACCCACAGCCGACCTGGAGCGATGAACGTCATCTCCGTGGGACTCTCCCAAAATTAAGGCAGGGAAGGAGAGAAACTCGACACCCGGGGGTTTTTTGGGTCGTTGAATTTAAATATGGCATCGGCGAACTCTCCCCGGACACCTGGTACACCGGAATCTGGACGCAGACCTTATCTCCGAGGGTGTTTCTCACACAATCGAAAAAGACGAACCAAAAATCGTTATGGGGGTTTTTTTGGGGCGCTGAGTCCGAATTGGTCCTTAACGTCATCTCCATGGGACTCTCCCAAAATTCACGCGAGGAAAGAAAGAAACTTGGCGCCCCGACCGGGGCTTTTTTGGGTCGCTGAATTTAAATGTGGCATGGGCGAACACCACCTGGTTCTGCGGAAACTGGACGTAAACGTCATCCCCGAAAATTTTCTTGACAAGATCGCCAAAAACGGCCCGAAAATCATTGTGGGGGCGTTTTTTGGGGCACTTAATCCAAATTTCACGTCGAAAACGATCCCCCGAACACCTAGTGCGCCGGAACCTAGGCCTGAATAAAGGAAAATTTTCGGGGATGACGTCCACGTCCAGGTTCCGCAGCACCAGGTGTCCGGGAAGTGCCACCAATGTCATATTGAATTCAGCGACCCAAAAAACCCCCAGGTATCTAGTTTCTCTCCTTCCCGCGTGAATTTTTCGAGAGTCCCACAGAAATGACGTTCATCGACGATCCTGAGCTTCAGGTCGGCTGTGGGTCAATTAGAACATCGTAATCGTGATCAGCAACCTCGAAAACCCCTAAGAACCCGATTTGGGTCAGTTCTGACTCATATTTAATTTACAAAGTTATTAAATTTTTTAAAAGCCGTTTTGAAAAAATGCATTTTTTGAATGCATTTTTGGCTGCATCAATGCAATTTGCGGTTTGTATAAGTCACAAAGGTCACAAGGTACATTTTTTACAAAAAATATTTGGAAGCGAATGCAAAAAACCGCATTCTGATCCGTCTTAGTGCAAAAAATTTCGAACTTTTGGCCTTTTTAGTGCTTCATTGTCTCGACTATTATTACTTATGTACTAATACTTTATATACAATTAAGAAAATTAAAATTTAGATTATTTGTCTGATCTGGCTAGGGATAATAATTTTTTTTATTTTATTTCATTTTTTTTTTTAAATAAAATTTGGCACATTTTTCGTGATAGTAAAGTAAAGTAATTTTAGTTTATTCCACAACAATTTTTTAAATGCTACATCATACTGGTGAAAAAGGAGGACATTTGGAGAAAAAAGAAGAGAAAAAAACTTGATATTTAATAGGTGGACTTTCCTTACAAAAGAAAGGACACCTGGCAACCCTACTAATGACCCCTTTTATTTCCTTATAGTTAATATCCCAAATACATAGTTACATTTTAAGGAATTAGCATAGAACAAATGGTGGTCTTATACTAATTTGCACATTATTATCTGCTATATTTTGACTTTTTGTTTTGCGAATTTCATTGTTTTCAATTTCATGTGTGGATAGCAACTAGAATCCTCTAGAAAGGAAAAGTAAAAAAAAAATAAGTATTTTCTTAGCCTTATCATTTTACGTACAGAAAAAGTATCCAGAATCAAAAAAAAAAAATGTTTAAAAGTTATTATTGCAGTATTAAATTGAAGTTATTGGCGACGTCCCCGTTTTTAATTTTTAATAAATTCTTAATCTAAAAGAAATTACGCTAAAAACGATCTGTTTATAAAATTAAACTATGGTTACACACTGCACAGTTTAAATCATAATTACCTGAATCAGTAGTGGAGCACAGGAAGTATTATAAATTTGTCAGAATTATTATTTTTTTACTGTTTATTTTGTTATTATTGCCATATATCGTGTGTCCACCTTTACTTATTTATAAATAATTTATTACTTATAAGAAATGTGTTTAAATTAAAATAACTTTAAATTATCAATTCTAAATATCAGTGGAGATAAAACATAAATTAAATATTATCTTTAAAAATAATTGTACAGGGTTATTCATTTTTAAGTAAACAGGGCTTAATTTTTGAATTTCCCTGTACTTTTTTAAAAAACGAATATAGCCATTTCGTGTATTCTTTTCCGTAGAATTCAATAATCTAATCAGAAAAACATTTGAAACAAAAACAAAAGAGTTACAGCAAGAGTGACGTATTTTTTAAATGAAATACCCCCTATATTTATATATCAATAGATAAAGATTTTCACGAGGAATTCGGAGATATACGGGTTGCTGGGTTTATTTCCTGCGGTTCTGCTGCAATTGTCTAAAAACTGCATGATACTATAAGGATAGTTTCACCTGAAAAAACCACAGGTCACAGATGCTTATTTGTCAAAGTCAAGAATTTTAAAAACGCGTTTATTACTTTTTGGAGTAGTTTTATAATGAGGATTTTATCAGAAGAACGGCTATAGTTTCACCTGAAAAAACCTGTGGCAGCCAGGTTTTTTCAGGTGTAACTATCCTTTTAGTATCATGCAGTTTTTAGACAATTGCAGCAGAACCGCAGAAAATAAACCCAGCAATCCCTATATCACCGAAATCCTCGTGAAAATCTCTATCTATTAATATAAAAATATACGGGGTATTCCGTTTACAACTTACGTCACTCGTGGTGTAACTCTTTTGTTTTTGTTTTAAATGTTTTTCTGATTAGATTATTGAATTTTACGAAACACGAAATAGCTATATTCGTTTTTTAAAAAAGTACAGGAAAGTTCAAAAATTAAGCCCTGTTTACTTTAAAGTGAATAACTTTACTTGTTGTAATACATTTTGATCAAAACTATTCCATTCCCCATTTAAACAAGCCGCGCTGAAAGTCTATTGGCATTGTCTTCTATGGCACAACGCAGGTTTAGAAAAACGCATGTCAAATCACCAAAGACAATGTCCCAAAGAATTTCTTATTGGCACCGTGCGCGATGACAACGACATCTGACGGCTGCATTAAATCATGCTTCCAATCCATGGGAGAGGTGTAAGATTACTTATAATATTTATTTATTTTTCGTAAATTAATATATATAAACCAGCTGAGCACTGTAGAAGTGAAGTACAATGGTGAATTAACAATTTTAAAGCTTAGAAAGTAAGTATAAAAAGTGTAATAAAAAAAAGTTCTTGGAGTTTTGAGGAATAAGGTTATCCGGTGTAATCAATGCAAATGACAGTTAAATAATATTACATATGTCAGTATAAAAATAAAAAAATATATTTAAAAATGTAGCATATTAAACAGGTTTTTTAAAAATAATAATTTATTTTCAATTGATAAATAGTTTTTTTTATTAACCTTTTTGTTAGACAAACATCGGCAATTAGTCCGATAAGTTAAAAATCATCTGACAAACTTAGGAGTCTAGGGCTTTTTCTTATTTACTTTGAGGCTTTATAGCCATTTTCTCTATTCACAATCACAGAAGACTACACAGACACTATTTAGTCCATTAAAAAGAACCTTTTTCTTTTTAAAACTCGCAAATCATTAAAAAAACTTTAGGAAAAGGCAGGAAGAAACGATACACGGCAAGAAACGATAACTTTTTCTTTTTGTTACGTCAACTTTGAAAGTTCGCCTAACCTCGAAACCCGAACGTCATTCGGCTACTTACTTTTTTCTTTTAAATACATTTATCCATTTTGACCTTTTTTTAATTTTCAACTAGCAGTTGAAAATGTATAAAATTTGCAGTTACTATTTCTGCCAGTATTTTGACATTTAAGCTCACAAAAACTATTATACACTATTTTTATTATTTTTGTCTAATAGTTTATATTTGAATGAAGCATGATTTATTGAAAGATTTGACCACAGCGAGCGCTGCAATCGATTCAGCTGTCCCCACCATATACTTTGCACCTTGCCAATAGAAGGAAGGAAGGATGTTGCGTAAGACAACACGTAATAAATACGGAAGGGTCTAAATGCAGTAGATTTTGTCACGACTAGGAGGGACAATATCTCCTGTTTCTGGCGTCATCGGGTCGTTGTTGTTTGTGTCAGTTTTGCAACGCCATTTAAACTTTGCTCGTAGTAAGTTCTAGTTATTAGTAATTTTGCAAAAATATTTGCATTTTTTTAAAATAAGAGGCATTTCAAAATATTAGCATAAGAATACAAATTTTAGCTGGCTATGGTTTTGAGAGAAAAAAAAAGAAAGACAATTTTGCAAAATTTGGTAGTTGACTATAAAATCAAATGAAATTCACGAAAAAGAAAACAAATAGGAGATTTTCTTTTAAAAGTTCATTTTTTCCCTAGGGGGGGCACCTAAAAAAATTAATTTTTTTTCGATAATTCCCATTTTTTTTTACTTTAGTGTGGGGCATATAACTCCGTCATTTTAAATAAAAAAAAATAGAAAATCCGCCACTAAGTTGGTTGTGCTTACTACTAACCAAAACTAGCAAAACTGGAGGTAAGAACTAGTTTTGATTACTTCTGGCTAGTAGTAACCAGAAATAACCAAAAAGAAGAGGCATTAATCCTCTTTACACCTAATGCAAAATCTAACTAACAGTTTTGTATGTATTACAATAAAATAATAAATTAAGAAAACAGAACATTAAAATTTAATTTGTATAGTAGATATTGGCCCTCACAATGGGGAATTTTTTCGCTACAAATCCTACTGCACTTTGACGCTTCAATATTCAGCACGTAGTTTCCTAACGAAGGAGGGAATGTCTACCTTTTTATGGGCAAATCATTGATACATTGTCTTTCGTGATTCTACATTTATTTTTTTAATTGCGTCGTCCTATAGGAGACAATGCCAATCCGCGCGCTGGAGATATTCAAAATCCTGTTTTGGTTGATGCAGTGCCAAAAGTTTGTATGTAATAGCTTTGAACACAAGACAGTGTTAGTTGTGATCTGTGAACTTCGCAAGGTCGAATTTAGTTGACCAAAGAGTTTAGTTAAAATTATATTTTTCTAAGATTATATCAGGTGCGGAAGCGTTAAAAATGTTAACGGTAATATAAGGGGATTCAACAATAATAAAAACTTAAGCGCACGAGTGGTACAAAAAGTTTAAAGCGGGCTAATAATCTGACTCTTGCCAGTCGTCCATCTATCAGTATAACTGATAAAAACACCGCAAAAGTTAAGATAATTGTCCTACAAGATCTTCGTGTGAGCATCAGGGAGTTAGTAGCGATCTTGGTGTCTCGTTTAAAGTTGTGCAGAGCGTTATGCACGATATTTAAGGCGGCATGAGACGAGTTGAAGCGCGGCTTGTGCAGAGTGCGGAATTTGTTAAAAAAAAACAACATCGCATTAATCTCACTAAAGAAAGACTTTCCTTGGGCCAACTTATTACCAGTGGCGAAGTGTGGGGCTATGAATTTGACATCGAAATAAACCAACAATCGTTGGAATGGCGCTTCTCAGACGAGTCAAAACCCAAAAAAATCCGTCAGTGTCGATCCAAAATCAAGGCTTTGTGTACCGTTTTTTTTTATTGTGGTGTTGTTTTTTATTTTTAATTTCTTCCGCCAGGCCAGACAGCAAATAGGAAATATAACGTAAGTCTATTAAAGAGTTTGAGGGAAAATTTTTGTCGCAGGATGCCAGAATTATGAAAAAACAACTCTTGGTTTTTTCAATGACAACGTATAGACTCACACATCCTATTTTGTAATTATTTGGCAAAAAACTTAAAACCGTTCTGCAAGCGCCGTATTAACTTGACATGGCTCCTTGTGACTTTTTCCAAATCCCTCGACTTAAGGTACTACTTTGCGAAGAGCGTTTTGAATTTATTGTAAAGGAGAATTCGCAGAACAAACTAAAGTGGGTTCCTAAATTGACCTATAAAAAGTGTTTTAAAGATCGGAAAAAGCGTTGAAAAATGTGTATTCCTTGCATTGTTGATTGCTTTGACGGAAATAAAATAAATATGGAATAATGAATTTCACCGCTTTCATTTAATTAAAAAATGTCTGGTACTTTTTGATAAGAAGGTATAACTCAGTTAATCGACTCTTTTTTGGTAAAGCTTTGACACGGAATGCTCATTACGTTAGCCAAATTTACCTTTAACCATTTCTTTTAAAAAACTACAAGTTTTATTACGTACTCCACTGTCGAAAGGTGTATAAAACCAAGTACTCAAAAACTCATAATTAGAGGCGTAAAACTCAATGACTAACATATTACTGAATACTCCAACGTAAACTTAAAAAAGTTAAATTCATGCTTTTGCTAAACCCTTCATTAATAGAGTATCGAATTGCTGTCGTCCCCAGTGATCGCTTGAAAAAAGTTCAAAGTTAAAAATATTTCAATAGAGTGCTTGTGAAACTATAGTGGGTAGATAACACCAAAATTGATATTTCTACGTTAAAATGGTGGATTTGTGGGTGGATTTTGTACAGAATTAACATTTTCATAGAGCAAAGTGAATATTAAAAGAAGTTAGCAAATAATTAAGCAAATTGCATTGAAAGTGTATGAAGAAGTATTTAGTTTCATGATCCCATTCCATATTTATGTATGTATATATATATATATATATATATATATATATATATATATATATATATATATATATATATATATATATATATATATATATATATATTATATATATATATATATATATATATATGTATATATATATACATGGGCATTAAATAGCAGCGCCCCCCTTGCTCAAACATTGAAAGGTGAAAATGGCTTAAATGTAAAATTGATTTCAAAATATTTTTGGTTAAAAATACACGTTAAAAATATTAACAGCTTGATAAAATTAAAAAAAAAATTATTTCGGAGGCAACGTACAGCTCCATGCACTGTCTTGCACTATAAGTCGGCGGACTGTGATGGTCTGAAAGATTTGTTTGCCACCTCCCCCTTAGGATCCTACCTGCTTTTCCAATTCCACTTCCTCCGAAATTTGCAAACAATTTCCCGAAACAATTCAACTAGGCATTAAGACCTATATTCCTCATATCAAAAAGAACTCCTAACCTTCAAAATACATTTTCTAAATCCGGTGACAAAGCCAGACTTTTAAAAATCCAAGCTCACAAAAAGTTTCTTCAAAACCCTAGTCCCGAACAGCCAGGCTAGCATTCAAGCAAGAAATCAGTATAATCAAACTATTTTAGAAGCCAAAGACCAATTTAACAATCAGATAAAAGATAAAGGCCTCTTTTGCTCGAATGGCAGTAAATCTTTCTAGTTCTTTGCCAAAAACATTAGTCAAAACTCAATTTCAAATTCTTTTCCACCCGTAATCTCTGAAGATAAAATTGTTTTTTACCTCTGAAGGCCAAGCCGAACTATTTGCCAAACAACCCACAAAACACAAAAGGTAGTTTTATATGCTAAGCATCTGCTGTTTTGGTCCTGAAAAGGAGGAATATCACTGTAATATGCTAAGTATATTCTCAAAAGGTATATCATAATTAGAACTTACCTATATGAAAATATGGCATATTGCTTAAAGGAAATTCCAGCAACCTGATATGGATGTTTTAAAAATTTTGCCTTTTTGATAAGTAGCACATGACAAAATATGACAAATGTTTTTAGGAAATATGATATTCAGCAGATATACACATTTCATTCCTAACTAAAATGTATAGATAAGTATATGCCATTCATATCTTTATCATATACTATTTACTCCCCTGTTGGTTTTTAACGAAACAGAGATAACCAAAACTAACCAAAATAATATCTTGCTTTGATAAAAAAGAGTTGGACGCCATTTTATATATTACACAATACAAAAATTGGAAAATATTCCGCAAATGTTTCTTCTGTTCTAGTCTTAACACTATTTATTAATATTTACCAATTTTACCTAAATAATACTTTACGGCTAATCTTTATCATTGTTTTCAATAACATTTTTGACGGAACGGGCAGTAGCCATCCCTTTTTCGCAGGAAAAACAAAAGTATATAAAACACCTCTGTGCTGTTAGTTTAGTCACTCGTTTTACCCTAACATAACCTAAGTAGCAATCGTGTCCGTTTCTTAGCGTTGTTTCCCGTTTCTTGTTCCTGCAGAGACAACCATTTAAATTTGTTCTGTTCTTTTTATCTGTCTGCGTAGGTCGTCTGTAGTTTTCGAAGTTTTCGTTTTTTGTTTTAGTTTCTGTGTTTGTAAGGGTAAGTACAATCTTAAAACAGTGGACAGTGGTTTTTAAAACCGCACTAATGCCCGGTTTTATAAACAGGTGTTAACTTTAATCTGAGATTTAATCTAGGATTAGAAAAGATGACTCGTTTTATAAACCGAGGTAGGTGTTAACTTTACCCCACCGTTCTAGCCGGGGTAACTTGGGGAATCCGGTGTTAACATGCGCAAAATGGTCATCAGGGCATTTTTTACGGATTTTTGTTGACAAATCAAAATTAAAACTTCTTATTCATGACGAAAATATCTGGATAAAATACACAAATTATAGATCACAAAAAACATATAACCATAACCGTAAATATTTACAAATTTCAAAAAAGTCGGGTTAAGTCAACGGTAATTTTTCTTTTCTTTTTTTTGATAACCAAATCAACGATTTTGCTTTCATTCGATCGTAACCTAGTGTTAACACTAGAGTTACCCCAAGATTCTTAACACCAGCTTATAAAACCGGGCGTAAGCACGTTGGACATAATATTTTTTAGTGAAGATCTAAAATCCCGAACTAACTTCTATAGTTATTGGTACAGCATCCATTGCCTCTTTCTTAGCACCACATTATATAGATTATGTCAACCAGAAAAAGGGAACGCTTTAGCTACTCTAGCAAAAGACGGCAACTGAGAGAGCGAATAGCATCAATTTTAGCGACTGTTAACCCAGAAAATCAAATTTTCTATCAAAATATATCACAAGACTTGTCTCAGCCGGTCTCTTCACATATTTTGCCACAAGATTTTCAAACTGAATCAACAAGTAGTGTAGTAGCAGACTCAGATACAAGTGATGCTACTATTGGTTTGGATTGTACTGCTAATCCTAATCCCCTTAGTCTCTCCCAGAACTCTACTGTTAGTACAAAAATATACATCACCAATATAAATCAAGTACCAAGTTGGCAAGAACGGTTTGCCTTTTGGGCTGTAACCAACCAAGTCACTCAAACTGCTTATCGTGCATTAGTTCCGATTCTAAAAGATGCAACTGAATCTGATTTACGTGCATTACCATTAGATCCAAGAACACTTTTGAGAACCCCAAGGACAACAGTAATTTCAAATATGAGCCAAGGAAAATATTACTACTTTGGTGTAAAAAATTCCATTGAATACTTGTGTAACACATTTAACGTAGAGCTGAATTTTGAGACAAAGTTTCTCTTGGCAATTAATATTGATGGGGTCCCATTATTCAAAAGCACAAATGAGGCTCTTTGGCCAATACTCTCTTAAATTAAAAGTATAGAAGTTTTAGAATCTGAGGTTTTTTGTGTTGCCATCTATCAAGGTAGCAGTAAACCACCAATTAATGAATTTTTATTTGATTTTGTCAAAGAAGTTTCAGATTTATGTAGAAATGGTATTGTTATTAATGGGAAAAACTATTATATTATTTGTGGTCTTTTTCCGTTTGATCCAAATGCCGTGGAATACGAAAAATGCATTTCTGTTAGACAAGAAGAACTTAATAAACAAAAGTGCGAAGTCATAGATCGCCACGATATTCAAGCAGCTTTAAAAGTTCTTAACATATACCTAACAGACGATCAAAAGAATAATTTCAGAAGTTTCAAATCTTCAAACCAGTTGCATGATGATAGTCTTTATAAGTTTTGGAATTTTTGTAACGATCATGCCCAGGAAAAAATAGATAGCAGCGGAAGTTTTAATAACTTAATTTTAACAGAAGAAAATCTAGATTTAATGCCAGTGGAATTCGACGATATTACTATTTCCAATGAAGTACTATTGTTGGACGACGGAGCTGGTTGTTCATTTTGGACAAGTGACGATATGACAGTAGGGACAACAGAAAGCACTAAAATTGTGGGAAAGGCAAATATTGTAAACATTTTGACAGAACAAAATATGAGTGAACCGAACGACAAAACCGATCAAACCAATTCAGAGCATGGATTTTTAAATAACACTTTCGACACAAACTACTTAGACTGCCTCTGTGATAATAATGATATTGAAAACAAAGAGACTGATGAACCAATATTAAATCAAAATAGTATTATCAAAACCAAAAACGACAGGTTAATGGAGCACAACAAATTCAGACCTTCGCAAGAAGCCTTTAGAGTAGAGGATGTGAGTCAAATCAAAACCAAAGAAATCTCTGAGATAAGTCATAATGTCAAATTAGACAATTGCGATAAATTTGCAAAGACTGAAGAAAATGCTAAATATAACAATTCCGTTCTGACGCAAAAGACTGATGAATTACTTAATACTCAGACTGACAACAAATTAAGAAAAGAAAAAAAATTGGAAGAGAACATTGAAATAAAGAAACCGAAAATTAATATCCTATCTGATATTTGCGTAAATTCTTCTTTATGGGACAAACACCTGACAATGAACGACTACGATAATACAACAGCAACCGAAACACAGAAAATTAAAAAAACATATATGCCATATGCAGTAACAAGGAAAAATTTAAAGAATATTATAAGCAAAAACATGAGACTAAGAAACAGAAGGCCCAAGAAGTAGAAAATCGAAAAGTACAAAGGAATTTAAATAAAATTAAGAAAGAGAAATTAAAAAATATTAATAAAACAAATAAAAAGAAAAAGATATCAAAGAACAACAACAATAATATTTTTAGTAGAAGAAACCAAACCAAAACTAGCAGTAAAACTAAGAACAATAAGGCAGTTAATATTAAAAGGGATACAAAACATTTAAACGACGATGAATTACCTATAACGAGCCCCCAAAAGAAATATAACGCTGGTGATTATGTCGTTGTATGTTATGAAAAAAAGCAGTATCCGGGCCTAATTAAAAGTATGACAACCGAAATGAGTTCGAGGTGAGTGTTATGGAGAGGCGACTCAACAGTTTATGGAAATGGCCGATAATACCTGATCAGATTTGGTACCCTGAAAAAGATATCGTGAAGAAAATAGAAAAACCTGTACCAGTCAATTCTCGAAAGCTTTTTTTTAAAGTACCAGAACTTCAATAAAGATATGTTTTCACTAAAGAAGTTTTTTAACATAACCACCAATTTTTTATACCTTATAAGAATAAGTTTTATTTTACATTTGTAGTTTTATATTTTTAATTTTCAGTTCTTTATGTTGATTTACTCAATATTTGTACAATAAAAGGCCCTAAATACTTCACAAGATTGTATGTTTCTTTATTGGAATTTTGAAGTTTGTTTACTGGATTTCCTGTTTCTTTATTGGGCTTTTTGGTATTTTTTTAATATAAAAGTTATTTACAAAAGAATATGTTATCCTATTTGTTTTGCCACTGGTTATATTAAAACTAAATATATAAGTCCGTTTCATCTCACAATTTTTTTTTATTATTTTAATTTAAAAGCTATAAACCGCTATAATAAAAAGACTCAATCTCTTAACTGTTTCGTCATTGGTGCTTTCACCCTATTATTAAAAATAATAAAAAAACATACCTTAAAACCATTAGAGGATACATAACACTATCGCTACATTTAGTAAATAATAAGGGTTTCATAATGGCACAATATGAACCGAATTTTGCTATACAGATGGTGTTGGTATCTTATTTTAACAATAATGACGTCTAGGGTTGTTGGAAAAACCCAGTATTATTAAATAAAAACTATTATAAAATTTTATTATTTGGATGCAGACATTTGCATTTATTACCTAATTAGGTTGTTATAAATATTACTGAAATTGTCTGTATCAGTCCTAAAATTATAGGTGTCATTGGTTTTTGATTATGAATCATCTCTTTTATATTTCTTTTTTTATAATTTGTTCGGTGGTCTAAAATTTGCACGTTGTTAAAATTAAAATTATGTAAATTGTCAAGAGCATGTTTAGATAAAGTAGTGGCATTATGATTTATATTTTTTATACTGTTTTTATGTTCTTTCATCCTGTTTTTTAGGTATTGTTTGGTTTGTCCAATATATGTTTTTGGGCAATACAAGCAATCTATTTTATAGATTAGATAAGTTTGATCCAATTTGGGTGTTTTCGGTTTTAATTTTGTGAACAATTTATTTGTATTATTTGAAGGTTTTTCAGCATGTAAATTTTATGTGATTTGAGCACCTTATTATTAATTATTATTTTTATCAATATTGTTTTGTTTTTTAACGCAGGTCATAACGGTTTTTAGGTAAATCATGTATGTAAGTTTCAAATTTTACCTAATTTACTTGTCTGAAACGCATTCTAATAAATCGCGTTCAAATCATATTCATGGTTTATCAATTTTCATATAGCTAGAGTATGGTTTGGCATATTGTTAAATTTATAAAAGAGGATCTGGTCGAGGCAGTTCCTACTTGCTGGTATGTGGAGGAGTCATCAGAATGTTTTTGGCCACCAACAGCAACTAGATTCGATAAGATTTTCAAAATGATTCAAAGTTTAGAGGTCCCACAAGAAAATTGGAAACCTCATGCAGTGAAATTGCTGGGAACATACGGTATGTTAATTTATTTTGATAAGCCAAGGGAGTTATCAATCAAATTACAAAAAATGATGGTGTGTCCTTAGCTGATTTGTTTAGCAAGTTGCATTACTTATTAATAAATTTTCATAATGTAATCTAATTAAGTTATTGAGATATAAGCGACAAAACTTGTTCAAAATAATATTCACCCTGTACTATTTTCAGAAGACTATGAGGTCGCTCAGCGTAAGGCTAATAGAGCCAAATCTACAAGTGACATATCCTCTGCGAATAACGATGTCACTAAGTCTCATTACAAGAAAAGAAGACGAAAACCAAATCGAAAATATTACTCCTCCAGTGACGATGAATCTGGAATGGAGGAACTAAGTGATGAGACAGTATATCCAGTACTGAACAAAAGCATTTTCAGTAATTTCAGTAAGTGTTATATATTAAAATATGGAAAGGCATTAAAAATTATAAATATATATTTTTATTTTTTCAAAAAGATAATTATTGGGACTCTAAATACAAAATATTTTCGTGGTTTTGTGTCTGCCTATCTGTTGGTCTGTGCACATAGGTAACTCAAAGACGGCATAACGTATTTTAACCAAATTTAACACAAACATTTTTTTATGGACACCTCAAAAGCTGAAACGATTTTGGTGGGTGGGTTAGGATAAGGTCACCAAGAAAAAATGACATTTTTCGATTTCTTCAAAACTACTCGGAATTTTTCAATTCTGTAAACGGCAAATAATAAGTCATTAAAGATGCAACTTTGTCCCAATTTAAGCATCTCTGTACCGTTTACGAGATCCCCATACATAGTCCAATTTGTAACACCCTGTATGGGAAAAATTCATGGGAGCTTTAGTGGAGATATTTGCAAAAAACAAACAGAAAATTCATAACTCTAAGACCAATGCAACTTTTTATTAAAACGCAGTTTTCACCATTTGTTAAAATATGTTTTAAAATTGAATGACCTATGAAGGGGTTTTCATGCTACTCACCAATGTTTTGTTTTAGGTTCAACTGAAATGCCGCCAATTAAATCAAAAAAAAGATCAAGTAGTCATTCACCTTCTTCACGTTTTTCCGCAGAGGTGTATCAAAGTAGGTTCAAAGTAATTAATGTGTATAATATAATAATAATAATAATAATAATAATGATAGTCTGTATAGCTATTATAGCTTACACACTGTCCCCCATCCTTTTCCGTACTTCAGAAAAATTGAAGGATTTTTTTCCTATTTTCTCTATTTCATTGAAAAAACATGTTTACACAGATATAAAATTCTGTTATATTATGTAGTTGTTTGCTAACAGATAATAAATACATTCATAACTTACATTTGCGAGTAAAGTTCTGGGTAAATAACTTTACCAATTTTTTGATTATTGTTATTGTGAACTAAAACATCACTGTTAGCCTTTTTCCGTCTAAAAAACAAACAAAACGTGTTTGTAATTTTCCTTTATTAGTTTTAAAACCGTTTTGTTCCCTTGCCTTATTTTGTCTTTCGTTTTTTTATTTTATTCTTTAATTTTATTTCTTAAACTTATCAACATTGTTGGTTTAGTTTACAATACATTTAACAAAAAAATCATTGACTAAGCTGCTGTACAAAACGCGTCATCATGCACGCAACCTATAGGCTTTTATTTTAATAATATTTATCTTGTGACAGATGATATTCGCCTACAGATGTCTCAAGGCAAGAAACAAGAAAGTAACGAAAAAGGTGAGAATTTTATTAATGCTTTCCTGTTTAAGTTTAAATAATTTTTTTGGGGACTAGTTCATGAATTTATTAATTTTGTTTTTCTTTGCAGGTTCCAAACAAAAAAGATCGAGAAGTTATTCACCCCCTTCACGTTCTTATTCTTCTGCAGAGATATTTCAAGGTACCTTTAAAATATTCAAAATAATAGGGTCTAAACACAATTCTTAAGAAACGTAACTGGTCGCATGATTTAGATAGATTAACAATTCCATATAGATTGAATTTTTTTACAGATGATAGTCGCCAACAAAAGTGGGATTTTCAAGGCATCAGGAGGCTGGAAAGTAGAGGGAAAGGGTATGTCCGAGCTCAATTTCATTCCCTACATTAGTCCCCCCACCAATCTCCCCACCAATCCCCCCACACTACCAACCAATCCCCCCACCAATTCCCCATCAATTCCCACTCCAATCCATACCAAGCTCCACCCATAGCTCCCCCACTCTTCATCCCACTACTTGATTCCCCCTGCTATTTAATAGCGTAAGAAAGCTTGATACATTCAGTTATGTATCCTAAATGGTTAACGATTACTAGTACTTCGTTTAGTGGTATAATAACATGTCGTTGTTCAATGTGTAAAAAAATAATAGTTATCAGTAACTCCTATTGCATACAGTGGTGTAAAAATTGTTGTCAGTTGAGACCTGTTAAAATATCAGAAGAGTTGGTGGACTTTTATAAAAGAATTATAAATGTTGAAGAACGATATCCAAAAAAAGGAAAGAGTGAGTGAACTTAAGCAATTTTGTGTCACTCAAGTATGTACACTTTTAGATATTGAAAATACTACAATAAATATTGTCTCACTAACTCTTCTATATGGTGAAGTTATAAATTTGTGTGACGATTTTATTAATGACTTGATGAGTGCTAAATATTTTAATGATCATTTGAAATTAATAAATTTAGGATTACATTCAAACATGTGGGGTATGATAATGGACAATAAACATCTGGAAGCAGAAGAATAAATCTGTTTAATTTTCCTACCGCTTCATTTCGACATCATATATTATAAAGCTATAATGTTTCAATGCAATGACTGTAACAAAGTGTTTACCCAAAAATATAATCTATATAGGCATAAGAGGGAATCGTGTCCTATGAGACCATCTTGTTCAGGTGTGCTTCCTAATAAAGAAACAGAAAAAAGGATTAATGATAACCAGACTTTTGATCAACCAGCGAAGAAGC
This sequence comes from Listronotus oregonensis, assembly GCA_019359885.1. Taxonomy (NCBI): domain Eukaryota; kingdom Metazoa; phylum Arthropoda; class Insecta; order Coleoptera; family Curculionidae; genus Listronotus; species Listronotus oregonensis. The sequence continues at coordinate 18,837 of JAHBCN010012797.1, forward strand.
TTAAAATAGAAAAAACAGATTCCAAAAAAGAGGTACATCCTAAAATCCCCAAACTCATATTAGCACGATGTAAAGACTGTAATATATGGTATAAGAAGAATAAACTCAGCGGCCATTTAAGATCTAACTTACACAAACGGGAAGTGATTAAACAAAATGAAGATAACATCAAAATTTTAACATCAGCCTTTAAAAGTAGGATTATATCTTACATGTTGCTTCCATCAAAAAAGTATGTAGATATTGATGATTTTTTTAATGAAGTGCAGCAAAAGTTTATAAGATTGATTTCGGAGCAGGTGGTGAAGCATAAGTTGATTAAGGTGAATGTAGAACTATTTGGACAATATGTTTTACCAACAAAAGAAACAATAGAAACTAAATCATTTAATACCAAAAATAAGGTTATATGCTCAACAACCAACTTGAATGATATTTATAAAGAATTTTTGAGTGAGATTAAGGAAAAAGCATCAATATTCGCAGAAAACGGATCAGGATGGGCTTTGGAAAAAATATTACATCTAGAAGTCAACGTTAATAAATATAATCCAATCAGGGCATCAACCTATATACCACTTCCAAAACAAATCGCAAATAAACAAGCAGTAATAAATGTAAAGAACAATGATCAGTATTGTTTTGCATGGAGTGTGATAAGTGCATTATTTCCTGCAGAAAAAAATAGTGATAGACCTAATTCATACCCAAATTTTCGTAATGTCTTAAGTTTTGAAGGAATAGAATTTCCAATGAAATTAAAAGACATACATAAATTTGAAACATTAAATCAGATATCTGTGAACGTTTACGGGCTAGAAAGTATTTATGAAGATAATAAATTTAAATATGAGGTGGTAGGTCCACTTCACTATTCTCTTAAAAAACTACCTGTTCATGTAAACTTGTTGTTATTTAGTGATGGTGAGAATAATCATTATTGTTGGATTAAGAATATGTCTAGGTTGGTTTCATCTCAGATTAATAAAAAATGTCCTAAAAAGTATTTTTGTGATGGATGTTTAATTTATTTTCATTCTCTAGACAAATTAAAATTGCATCACATGAATGACTGCAATCATTTGTTTACAAAATTACCTACCAATGAAATTAAAATCAATGAATATGGTCAAAATATTCCAGAAAATATTCTACAATTTGAAAATTTTCAAAAACAGTTGAAGGTGCATTTTGTTATTTATGCAGACTTTGAATGTTTTCTTAATCCCTTAGAATATAAACAAATAGAAAATGAAGACATTTCCTATACACGAAATACTTTTAAACATGAACCTTACGCCTTTTCTTACTTCATTAAATGTTCCTACGATAACTCTCTATCAGTGCTAGATTACTATTTCGGTAATGATGCTGCTGATGAATTTTGTAAACGAATCGAAAGTCACGTTCACAGAATTTATAAAGAGCATTTAAAACATGTAGTACCAATGCTACCCTTAACAAACGAAGAGGAAAGTGATTTTAAAAATAGTAAAAAGTGTCATATTTGTGACGAAAAATTTAAACCTGAAGATGAAAGGGTAAGGGATCATGATCATTTATCAGGGAAATTTCGAGGTGCTGCACATAATATATGTAATTTAAATTTAAAAATTCCTAATTTTATACCTGTTTTCTTCCATAATTTAACTGGATATGATAGCCATTTGTTTATAAAGCAGCTTTTTCTTTTACGTACGCGCATCTCCCTTTGGTGTGGTGGGAATGCGCTTTATACGCACACGCGTCCCCACCACAGTAAAGGCAGTGGTAGGGATGTGTGTGTGTGTTGATACAAAGAAAGCGCAGACAGTCAAGAATTCATTCTGTAAGTGATTTTCGTTGCTAAAGGTTGTTTAAAAAAAAGTGTTGTCAATATGTGTAGTCAAAATTCATTGGGATTGGGTAGTGCTACCCAAGAATTTTTGCAAGAGGAGCTTGAAAAGGACAAACCGTTTTCCAACTTAAAGGACGCAGTTAGGATGGAAGAAGACGACAAGGTGGATATGGCCTTATCCACATTTGTAGATTCCGTCAAACTGCGGCAGGAAGCTGACGCATTTGAAGACAAACAAGTGCCTCCACCACCGCCACGGCCGTCATCACCAAAAGTGCACGTGATTGAAAATATTTTGGTTAAGCCCGCAAGAAAGCCGGCGGCACCAAAATTAAAAAAACTTTTAACCACAGCAAGGAGTGTTAACACCACGGTAGCGGATAATTTTTACCAATCCGTTACGTGTAAGAGGAAAGCTGGAGAAATGGCTGGTCCTTCCTCCTCCAAATGCAAAGACGAAGAATGGCTTGAACAAATAGGTTCAAGCCAACATCGTAATGTGTTGCGAGCAGCTGTTAAAGTGCGGGAGGAGATTCTTCAGGATATCGAGGAAAAAAATAAAAAAGTGAGCGAATGCGAAGCGGAGGTAGCAGTAATGCAGCAGCGCCTGGTGGCGCTGAAAAAGGATGCTGCAAAGAGTAGGCTGCAGCTAAGCCACTTTAACAAATTATTTGTTTCCTCGGTACCATAATTTGAACTTTGTGCACTAGGCCTACAGGGGAAAGCACGTAAAAAAAAACGCGCCGAGAAGTCTAGGTCCTAACAACTGTTGTGAAACGATACATATTATTATTATATATTTTATAATATATATATATTTTATATATTGTTAAGACCGACATAGTTTAACCTGGTGCGGAAACGACTTCAAAAAAAATAACTTAAAATGTTGACCAAAGTAAAATAAATAATTTGTAATAGGGATTTTTTCGTAAAACAAAAAATTAAAAAATAGCAAAAGTCCCATGTCACTGAATGAAAGAGGGTAAAAATCTCGTTTAGGAGTTGAGCCACGAAATAAACAAAAATAACTAAAAATGTTGGTCAGAGTAAAATAAACAATTTTTATTAAGAAAGTTTTTTCGAAAAACAAAAAAAATAAAAAAATTACCAAAATTTTTTCTAAGTCCTAGAAAATATATCACCGAATTAAAAAGGGGAAAAATCTCGTTTAGGAGTTAAGATACGGCATAAAGAAAAATAACTAAAAATGTTTGCCAGAGTAAAATAAATAATTTTTAATAGGAAAGTTTTTTCGAAAAAACAAAAAATTAAAAAATTCAAAATTTTTTTTTAGAAAACACTCAAAGTTGGGTCGGCATATTATAAAAGTCAGTAAGCTGAAACTTTTTACAATATAACATTTTTTCATAAAGTTAACAGAAATGGTTGAAATATGGGATGGAAAACTTTAAATATGTCAGAAATATTCTAAGTGTTGAGAATAAAAAAATTGGAGTTAATGGGAAAAATATCAACGTTAGGAAAAATTGGACAAACCACGTGGTCCTTAGAATTTGCTTAATTTCTAAAAAAAAACACAAAAAAACATTAAATAAAAAAAATAGGGAAAATGGGGGGGCAGTGAATAGCTGGAAAAGGGGGGCTCAAATAAAAAAAAGTTTTAAATAAAAAAGTTTTGAATTGGAAAAACAGAAAACTTATATAGAGTGATAAATTTTGATAAAACATTTAAAAAAGCTATAAATTAAAAAACCAATCTTAAAAAAATAACAACAAAAAAGCTTTGACTTTGGGTGCCAGAGGCGACAAAATGAAACATTTATTTAAAAAATTTTATAAGAAAGAATTAAAGATTGGAATTTTTTGTACGACCAATTTTTTTTTTAGAATGATCGGAGAAAAACCAGAAATATAACTTTTTTTTATTTTCCGGAAAATGCAAATTTGGACCGCTGTAACTCGGTTAGTTTTGAAGATAAAACAAAACGACAAAACACGTATATATTCATTTTGAATAAAGAATTAGATAAAAAGGTAAAAAAAACTTCATGTCTAAAAAAGCCGGAAAAATACTGGGAAAATTTGTCGGAAAATGGTCAAGGAATGAAAATAGTTAAACGAAAATATGCGCAAACGATTTTAATGCCCCGGGATTGGGAAGGGGGAAGTGGGGGTGGCACAGGAGGAGGGCGGAGGTGGGCGGTATGCGGTAGGCGCAGTAGTTTTTTTTTAAGGACCAAAGCCTGCGCATTAGCTATCTTGTAAATGGAGCAAAAAAATGGCACTTTTAGTCTGGAAATAAGTAAAAGAGGTGAAACGTAAACTTTTCTCACGAATAAAATTTTTTGTGCAGTGTTGCCAAGTGTGTCAAAAAAATTGTTAAACATTGCAGAAAAATCAATTTTTGTCACTTTTAATTTTTAATAAAAAACGAAATCTGAAATGTGTAAATAGAAATTTTGTGGCCTTTTATGACCTATAACTTTTTTGATAGGGTGTTTTTTAAAGCCAATGTCATGCGCATTAGATGCAAAAATCGGATATTTTCGAAATGTGCAAATTTAAATCTGGGAAATGATACAACTCGATAAATTGAATATTTTTGCCCTATAAATTTTTTTAGTAAAATTAACGGAAAAGCTTCAAATTTCTTATAAAATTTTTTTAATTTTAGAAATTTTTCTAAGTCCCGAAAAAAATTTTTTTACGATAACTTATAAACTAGAGTACGTAAGTTATTAAAACAGTTATGCTGAATATTTTTGTCTTATAATTTTTTTTGTAGGAAGAACGGAAAAGCCTCAAATTTCTTTTTTTAAATTTTAGAAATTTTTTAAAGTCCCGAAAAATTTTTTTTTACGATAACTTATAAATTAGAGTACGTAAGTTATTAAAACAGTTATGCTGAATATTTTTGTCTTATAATTTTTTTTCTTAGAAAGAACGGAAAAGCTTCAAATTTCTTATAAAAATTTTTTAATTTTAGAAATTTTTCTAAGTCCCAAAAAATTTTTTACGATAACTTATAAATTAGAGTACGTAAATTATTAAAACAGTTATGCTGAATATTTTTGTCTTATAATTTTTTTCTTAGGAAGAACGAAAAAGCCTTAAATTTCTTATAATTTTTTTAATTTTATCAATTTTTCCAAGTCCGAAAAATGTTTTTGAGTATAACTTATAAATTTTCGCATGTAAATTATTCAAGCAGTTAAGCTAAATATTTTTGTCTACTCATTTCTTACTGATTTCATAACCAAAAACTCCGCCTTTTTGTTAAGATATGATGGTCTATTTTAAAACCTATAACTGAGACTGCGTCATTTTTTTGGATTAATGCGCACACTCCTAAAATTACCCCCACTTTTTTATTGCTAGACCTTTAGTCACAACCAGAATTTGTCCTTCAAGTATATATTATTTTTAGAGAGGGGATTTAGAGAGGGGATTTAGGCCACTAAGGGTGATTGCCATTGAATTTTATATCATATTTCTTCTAGACGGCAACATGGCATCAACTTCCGACGACGGGTACTCCAGTGGTGATGAGGATTTTGTTCATTACCGCAATAAAGTCGTTAGGTTGCCGGCACTTTTTTTAAGGGGGAGGAGATTTTGTCGAACACTTACATACGCAATAGCAAATGATTTGTCTTGGTGCCTCGCCTGTTATTCCGATCAAAATTTGAATGGGGTGATTGTTAATCAGCACATCACGCTTCGGAGTAACCATTTTCGATACCATCTATTCTGCGATCGTTGTGCGGAGAGGTTATGGTTTATAACACCGCAAAATGGATGTCTAGTGTGCAATAAACCTTAGGTTTAAATTTAAATAAAAGACTCCGAACTCTATGACAACCACCCACCCACCCTGAAATAAAAGAATCCGTCCTTTTTAGGGCGACAGAATTTTTTTAAAGTAGTTTAGTTAACAAAACCTATTTTCACGATAGGATTTTTGTCACATAAAAATACCAGTTGGTATATGTGCAGTACCCATGGTCAGACATCTTTGTTTGGCCTTGAATCTACTCCCCCCCTCCTTCTGGAATCTCTCTTCCCACCCATCATCAGACTTTGTCCTTGAAACTGTGTATACTCTCCCTACCCATCTTCTCCCCACCCATTTTCAGAATTTTTCCTTGAAACTGAGTATAAATATATGTATCTTTAATTCTTGATTCATAAGTCCATCTTCAACCCGATTAAACATATCTTTTTGACATATTTTTTCTTTTAAGTCGAAATGGAAGGTAAAGTTGTTGCGGTTGTTCGGCCTTTTTCGATTGACGGAAAACAAATGTGTGTTAAATGTGAACATTTTGAAAAAATAGTTGGGGTAATGGGGTTTTGTGAGTGGTGTGACAACTATCACAGACAATGCCTATTAAGAGGATTAACAGCCCGGGAAGGTTTGCGAATGACTGCGAACCAGTCGCCCATCACTGTCAATTCCAGCCCGCCAGGATCTCGGCCACCAACACCAACTGCTGACCAGTTGTTGGCATCATCCCAATCTATGACCCATGAAGAAGGTGTGGTAGAAAGAACTTCGTCGCGATCTAGTTTATCACCACCACCAACACTTGATACGTCCGATGAAGATGATTTCTACGGAGGCGAAAACAATGATGATGATGGTGATAATATGGATGATGACGATGAAGAAAGGGGTTTTCGGGCTATTTCGCTTACTCGTGCCGAATATCGTCAGTTTGGGTATGGTGAATAATTCATTAATTACATTATACACTTGTGCACTAGGCCTACGAGGGAAAGCACGTTAAAAAAAACGCGCCGAGAAGTCTAGGGCATAACATCTGTTGTGAAAACGGTATATAATATTTATATATTGTTAAGTCCGACATTGTTTAACCTGGTGTGGAAACGACTTCAAATTAATATTATGTTTTACCAGTTTGGTAGATGTAATTTTGGATTAATTAATTGTCTTTGTTATGTATTTCTATTTATAAATAAAACTTATTTTTTCTATTTGGATTCACACTTTAATTTTATAATTTTTTGTTTTTTTTTTCTAACTTTTAAGTATGTAAATAAACTTTTATCTAAAAAACATTTTTTTTTATTTCTTTTTAGATTAGGAACAGTATATTGTTTAATAATAAATAAATAAATAAAACTCTGTTTAGTATAAAATGCCTTTTATTTGAATGATACTCTTAACCAAAATATAAAAATAAAAATAGCCTTATATATATATATATATATATATATATATATATATATATATATATATATATATATATATATATATATA
>JAHBCN010012798.1:0-25796 GCA_019359885.1 Listronotus oregonensis
TCTTGGGGATAAAAAAAAGAAAAAGATAACCTTAAACTAATATTATTATGCTTAAATTTAGTAAAACCTTTTTTCCGTGTATAACCCTACCTGAATTGTAAATATGTTCTATGGTTTTGTGGCGGATCCATGTTTTATTTTTTTTTTATTTGGGTTACTCGCCTTTTTTTTTTTTTGGGAAAAGGGCCCCTTTTTTGGCCGGGGGTCCCGGGGTAGGGGGCTTTTTTTTAAAACACAAAACACCATTAGACCCAAAAAAAAAAAAACAAAACCATACAATATAAACGAAAACACAAAAAATGTCATTTATAAGATCCCAGAATGTAAAAAAATTTTTTTAATATAGGTAAAATTTTCCAGACCTTACCAAAAAGAAAAAAAAGAACATAGAACATATATTAGAAACACAGAATTCCCCAAAAAAAAAATCTGTCAACACGCATTTGATAATAAAATTAATAAACTGGAATGCTTCTAGCATTTTAGAAAGGGGGAAACTTTTTAAAAAAAAGGGAAAAAAAAGAAAGTGCATTTATTTTTTTAAAAAAAAAGACAGATTTGCATCAATATCTGTTAGTTTAAAAAATTTTCCCTATGCTTGATCAAAAATTCGGTAAACGAAAAATTAATTAACACACCATACCACCCCCTTTCGGGTTTTTTTTTTAAATACTATACATACACCAGCCAAAAACCTATTGTCACTTATGACAAAACGTCTTAAAAAAGTTCAAAAGCTATCAGAATTTCCTAAGTTTTCAGACCTAAAATTTCTTAAAATTTAGTTTAATTTTTGTTTTAGTTTCAATCTTGATAACGGTGGCCGATTTGCCACCGAAACGTAGATTAATATTTGTGATTTTTTTTTTTTGGGGGGGTTTTTCTTTTTTGCAGGCGATGGGGTTCTTAGGGGTCCAGGGGGGCTGGCCAGGGTCAGCCCCTTCCCGGGGGCCCCCGGCCAAAAGAGGGCCCCTTTTTTTCCAAAAAAAAAAAAAGGGAGTAACCCAAATAAAACAAACTAAAATATAATATTAATTGTTAAAAAAAGGGTTTTAAAAAATAAACCAATTTTTAAATTTTCCATGTAAAATATTTACTTGTGGCACAGCATATCTAAAAAACAGCACGATCTCCCCTTTTGGAGTGCCTTTAATTTTTTTTAACACAAAACAAAAAAAGAAACGCAAAAGAAACAATTAAAATTTTAAAAAAAAAAACAAATCATATCCCAATCCGTTTTTTCCCCCCAAATTTCCCCTAAAATCGTGCTGCTTTTTTTCTTTCCCTTGATACCGGTATGTTGTAGTTGGGCCCAAAATTTTTAAATGCTTCTTTCTCTTTTATGATGGACACACTTCATCTAGCTAAGATGACATTTATTCTATTTATTAACATAATGAACATTGTTAAAAAACAAATTCTTAAAAATGGGCATTTTTATGTTTTTTTTTTAGTTTTTTTCGTCAAAAAAAAATTCATAAATTCTCAAATTTCGCGCCCTTAAATGATGGCGAAAAAGGGGCCCTTTCCCCTTTTAATTTTTTTTTAAAAAAAGGACTGTATTTTAATAATAAAATTATAAAAAAAAAAAAATTTTGAAATTATGAAAATATTAAAACCCACCCGTAAAAAAAACTTAAAAAGTGGCACTTACCTCTGCTGACTTTTTTGCTGGTGTTAAGGGGCCCTTTTTCTTTTCAGGATTGGGGCGACACAAAAACATCTAGATGTCTTATGACACTACACTTAACATATATTTATTTTTCTTAGTCTGAAAAACCAAAATTTTAAAGTTTAAAAGAATAATCATAGATTGACGACCACATCGAAAAAAAATTTTAAAACTTCTCTGTCCCCCTTTCAAACTCTTTCCCGAGTAGTGGTACCCCAAATTTTGGTAATAACATATTAAATAATCAAAACCCAAATGACCTCAAATTTAACCTTTTTTTAAAGGGTGCAATATTTTCTAAAAGGTATCAAGCAAAATCGAAGTTCTTTTGCTAAAGGCTTTTGATTGCTTGGAGCGTTAAACATCTCATTATAGTGGGGGAAAGGGTGCAAAACGTTTGTTTTTTGGATCTCTTGCTTAAAAAATTTTATAGGCTATTAAGTAATTATTTTCAGTAATAGGAATAATTAAATTTAAAGGTTTCTCCCTTTAAAAAAGGAAAATAAATATTGAAATTTTTGGGGCGTCATTTTGTACTATTATTATAATTTTAATTTGTTTTATAAACCCCTAAATCCGGGATAATTTAACATTACCCCCAAAAAATGGAAAAAGGAAACGAGTATCAATTTTTAATGAGGGGTCTAAAGAAGAAAATTTTTAAAAACTGGGGGGGGCATCTGCAAGATACATATCTTTTTAATTGTTTTTTTAAAGCATAATAAAATGTATCACCCTTTTTTAATTTTTCGTGATCTTGAAACTCATCTTTGATAGGGGGATTATAATAGAATTATGAGCTTTGCTAAAGTCGTCATACATCTGATCGACTTCCCCCAGCCCGAACTAAAAAATTAACTTTTTTTTGAATCATTAGTTCTTTATTAAACCAATATTATAAGATTCTTCTAATCTCTTAAGAGCTGAAGTTCTTTTCATTACTGTCCTATTAAATTTTTCGCTACTCATGATTCTAAAGTTTTAAATAAATTTTTAATTAAAAAAAACCCCAAAACCCTTTTAAAATAAGTTTCCTTAAAAAAAAGTGTGTTTAAATCCTAAAATTTATAAAGAAATTACCAATTTAAATATTTAGGTCCACGAAACTAATAAAAAAAAAAAAGTTCATAAATAAATATTACAATAAAGAGAACCGTGAATTTTTAATAATTAAGATTTGTATTGTAATTATTCACTGCCAAAATTTAGTAGGCTTTTACACGGTCGTTTTTTCCATTTTCTGTGAACGCTGAAAAACCCGAGTCGTCGCGGGGAAAATCGATATCCGCGCTAACCCCCCTTTGGGACTACCCGACCTGGGGCCAAGAAGCTACTCTAAGTGATCAAACTACTCTCCGTAGAGATTAATTTTTTTGAACAAAAGGACAATCCGGCCGAACGGATCATTAATGCTATTTATTGGCGATTAACAGTTTTCTACACTTTTTTTTCCCACTTCGCTTAACATTTAAAAAAAAAAACCATCCAATTTAAAAAAAAAAAACGAATTAGTTGAATATATATATATATATATATATATATATATATATATATATATATATATATATATATATATATATATATATATATATATATATATATATATATATATATATATATATATATAAAGTTTATGTTTTCCCCAAAATTTTCTGGATTTTCTTGAGGATAAGGTCAGGCAATAAAAAAAAACAGTTGCTTACTGAGAATTTTTTCATAAATTTTTTTGTAATTTTACGATTTTTGGGAAGGGGGCCTTCATCAGGTATATTTTTTTTTTTATAATAACAACAAATCAATTTAAAAAAACTAAAGGGTTTCTAAAAAAATACACTCATTTTTGTTGTAAAAATAACATTTAGAATTTAAAAGGGGGCCAAACAAACATTCCCATTTAACACAAATAAATACAATAAACGGTCTTCGTTTCAATTGGGGAGTTGAATAATATATATATATATATATATATATATATATATATATATATATATATATATATATATATATATATATATAATATATATATATAAAAATATATATATATATATATATATATATATATATATATATATATATATATATATATATATATATATATATATAAAAAAAAAATTTTTTTTCCATTAAAAAAATATAATTTTAAATTCAAGAAAAAGTAATAAAATAAAAATAATTAGTATAATCAGAAAATGACACTTTCATAAATATTGATGTACTAGAGTACTATTTTGAGCGATATTTTAATAAAGACACACAGAACTTCAATACTTTTATTTAACAAACTTAAGATGTTTTTTTTTTCATTAGCAGGGTAGGTGTTTAGTTTTGGTAGTTGTTGGAATTCCCCAACTCCCCCCCAAAAAAACAAAAAAAATTGGGGTTATAAAGGGGTTTTTTTTTTTTTTAATATTTAACTTTTCTGTGCATTAAAAAATATAACTAAATAAATATTAAATTATTTTTATTTTCTGAGAGTAAATTTAATTTAAAAGGCTAAAAAATTATAATTTTTTTGTTTGTGCCCAAAAATTTTTTAAATTTTTTTTTTAAACTTCAATTTTTTTTTAATGATTATTAAACATAGAACAGTAAAAACAATTAAATTTTTTTATAATTTTTTAAAAATTTCAATTTTTCGATATTTTTTTTTTATCCAAAAATTGATATTTAATTTTTTTTTTTATATTTGTCTTTACACGTAGCATATGTAACAAATCACGAGAAATTACTAAACCTAAATGAATGTATTTTGTTGACAAAAAACTTAAAAATTACCTTTTTTTTATTTGTAAATGCACCGTAAAATAGAACAAAATGAAAAAAAAAATAAATTTTTTTTTTTTTTTTGTACCCAAAGATAGGTCGCAATTCTAAACAATTGCCTTAGATTTTTTTATCCAATACATTTACGTTTAAAAACATTTAACGAAATTCCATACCATACATTACAAATAGCAGCTGTGTGGCAGAAAACAACCACCTATAACTATTAATTTTTTTAAAATATGCTTTAATAACATGTCTTCAGGCATATTTATATTTTGCTTAACGGTTTTGTTTAAAATTTTTTTTTCCCCCAAAATAGATTTTTAAAAAAATCTGGATACATTTTTTATAATAGATACAGAAACCTATTAAGTTTTATGCTATGAAAAAAGGGTTTTGTAAATTTAAACAGCCTCCCCGCCATAAAATGTGTATTTCAAATCTAAAATATAAAATTTAATCGTTAAGTTTAGTTTTTTTAAAATAAAAAATTTTTTAAAAATTAATAAACACCATTAAGAATTACGGCAGATTTTTCTAAAATAAAAATAGCTATTAACATTAAAATTTCTATATCCTGGCTTTGTTGGGCGGGTTCTTTTATGGCCCAGCAACCTAGCAAAACGGGCCCAAAACCCAAAGGGAAAAAGGGTATGTTTTTTTCCCGGTGTCCAAAAAGAAAAAAAACCGCGCCGGGGGGATCTCGGACACCTTTACCTCACAGCGTTGGAAAATAATATTTTTAGTCAAAGTGGTCTGAAAAAGTTTTAAAAATTTTTTTAAATTTCCAAAAAATCCGCAAGATGGCGCAATCCCAACAGAAATTTAAAAAAAAACCCATTATCTCAAAAAAATTTTTTCATCAGTTTCCCCAAGGACGTTTTTCGTTTTTTCTTGATAAAAGGGGGGGGGGGAAAATAATAAAAAAAAAACCCATTAGCTTTGTCTCCCCCCTCTTTTATCGAAAGTCGTTAAAGTGGGTACCTGTTTGAAAGATAATTTAAAGCTTTTTTTAATGTTGTCCTTTTTTTCTTTGCTACTTTGTATTCACCAACTAGATGGGATGTTTAAAAAACCCCGGTTTTTCGGATTTTTTAAATACAACGTATTTTATTTTTTTTGGTTTAGAGGGGAAAAAAAACCTACCCTTTGGCGAAAACCGCTTTTGGGGATCTGCATCGGAAAAAAAAAGTAACTTTTATTAAAAGATAAATTATATCAACAAAATCAAAAATTTTTAAGGGGGAAAACGACTAATTACTTAAAAAAAAAAAAAAAGACTAAAAAAAATTTTAGAGTTTGATTGTATCCACTAGAGAATAGAATGAACAATCAAAAAAAAAAAAATGGGGGATTGGGGCATTTTTTTAATTTTTTTAAATTTAAAAAAAAAATTTTAAAAAAAACAAAAACAAAATATTGGCCCTTTTTTGTTGATAGTTGTTTCCAACCAATTTTTTTAAAAAGGTGTTACCTTTAAAATCTAATCTGCAAAAAAAATGTAAAAATAGCAAAGCATGCTATCAGTTTTTTCAATGCTACCAGAACAAGGTCGCCTTAGAAATACGCTTTTGGGGACCAGAACAGAAAAAGAGAACAACAAATTCGTCATGGCTGCCAAAAAAAAGGGAGTTTAATTCCCTTTAACCGACAAAAAGTCCTGGGAAAAAAAATATTGTAAATTGTACGCTTTTTGAAAAATACCCCCAAAAATGAAAAAATTTTTTGGATTTCATTACAAAATTGGTAATTTTTACTTACCGGGCCCACGGCCGATTTTATTAAAATTTTGAATACAGGGGTTTTTTTGGGCGTTGTTGACATCTATAAAAGTAAAAAATTATTTTTTGGAAAGTGCTTGTTGTGCTTTTTTATTAAAATTATTTTAAATAAAGGTAAAAAAAATTTATCGTATAAAAAATAAGTGTATTCCCAAAAAAATTTCTTTTGGGGGGGAATCAGTTTTAAGAAGGGGGAAATTTTTTGGAAATTTTTTTAGATTAGGTTAAAGGGGGGGGGGAAACTAAAAAAATACAGAGTCCGAAAATTTGACAGATTCGGATCAGCCCCCCAAAAAAATCTTTTTTAAAAAATTTAATTAAAATTGGCCCCCCTAAGAAAAAAATACCCAAAATATGATTTACAATTGGGGTTTCCCCCTCGCGGGAGTTATTAATATTTTTTAAGTAGTTTTAAAATCATGAAAAAGTGTAAACTAACGACTTAGGTATTTTTGTAGTACATTATGGGCCCACTTTTTAATGTAATAGTACAAAAAATTTTTGGGGGCTGTAGTTTAATGTCCAAAACCTACGAACTTGCCTATAATTAAAGAATTTTTTAAGTTACTTAATAATGCAGAATTTTTTATTATAGAAAATACATATTTTTTTTTGGGTTTTTTAATAAAAAAAAAACCATTTTGTTTCTAAAAATGTGTGGTGAAAAAGTTCTTGTGTTAAAAAAAACTTTAAAGTTTTAAATTTTTTAAGTTTAAATTTTAAACTTTCCAATTAAACATTATGATTTCCCCAAATTTTTCCGAGTTTTTATATCAACTTTACCCTTGTAAAAAAAAAAAATGTACATATTTTAATTTTTTTTTTTAAAGGAACCAAAATTTTTTAAATCTGAGAATTAACAATAAGAAACAGGTTGATGCAGAAAACTTAAAACCTACAAAAATTTCCAAACTTCGATTTAAAAGTCTTTTTAAAATTTCTGGTTCACTTTTGAATTTTTCCCAAATTTCAATAAACTTTTCCTAGTAGGTTTTTTTTTAAAAATTGTCTATATTAGTTTTCCCCGCCCGGGAAAAATATCATCCAAAAAAAAATCTTCTTGGACGGATTAACTAGTTATTTAAATAAATAATTTTTAAAATTTTTTGAGTAAACAAATTGAAAAATTTTAAACCCAAAAAAAAAAATCTATATTTACCTACTTGTATTATACAAATTTTAAAAAGTTTTTTAAAAACGAGTATTAAAAAGGGCAATTAAGGGGTTTAAAGGGGTTTTTAGTCCCCAAAAAATCCCGGGGAAATTTGTTACAATATATTTTCGGCCATTTTCCAAAAAATTAATGAAAATCTGGGTTTTTTAAAAACTGGGGGAAAAAAAAAAAAATACATTTTGAGCAGTATTGATTGCAAATAATGAAATTGCTACTAGTGAGATGTATGCCCAATTTTTTGAAAATTTTTGTAGTAGCAAAAATTTTTTTTTTCCTCAGGGGGTACACAAAATATGGGGATTACGAAAAATAATAGAGGTAAAAAAAAGGGGATACGTACTAAAAAAATACAAACGATGGTTTTAAATTTTAAAACAATTTTTTTTTTTTTTTTTAATTAGACCAAAAAAAAATTTTAAATGCATTTTTTAGCAGTATTGATTGAAAAAAATGTAGTTCCCCCTAGTGGGGATGTATGTTTTAATTTTCCCAAATTTTTTTTTAAAAAAAAAAAAAATTTTTTATTTTTTTCGAGGTAAAAAAGGGGGGCAAACCCTCTAAAAAACCCAAAAGATGCTAATAAAAGTAGAAACCCCAATGTTTTTCAGTTTTAATATTTTGGAAAAAAAAAATTAAAAACCCTTTCTGAGCAGTAATGATTGCAAAAAAGAAATTGCTCCCCCTGAGATGAAATTAATCGTTTGTATTTTTTTTTAGTAGCATAAAGCGACTGTCTTGAAAACGGGGTGGGAATTCCCCCACCCTTTTCCCCCGGGGAAGATCCCCGACCCGGAATAAAATTTTTTAATTTTTTATTTAAATGAAGTAAGATTAATAAAAGGGGTTTAAAAAAATGGGACAACGTTAAATTTTAAAGAAAATTATAAAGAAACTGGTGAGTTTATGTGCGGCTGATTACAAATAACACCTTTAGGGTTTAAAACTAAAAATAGAAAATACATTAAGTTTAGTTAAAAATTATTTTATTTATGTTTTGTAAGAAAATAATATTCGTTTTCAAACATAATGTTTAATAGATAGTTTTTAGTTAATTTTAATATATTTTTTTACCTTTTTATAAAATTGTGTTTTTTTTAAATTAAACCAATGATTATTTATTATAAAACAGTTTGTAGATTTAACAAAAACTAAAAGTTTTATGATAAATATTTTTTAATTTAAAAAAAAAAAATATTTTTGGAAAAAAATTTCTTATTTTATAAAATTAAAATTTCTGTTAAAAAAGAAAAATCTGCAAAAATTGATGAAAGTGTGAAAAAAAAAAAAACTATTTTGTTTTTTAATACAATCTTTTTTTAAAATTTTTTTTCATTTTTTAGAACCAATTTTTTACCATATTCCCCAAAAAAAATTTAAAAAAAATAAAAAAAAAAATATTTTTTAAATTTTTTTTTTATTGTTTGACATGATGATGCCAAATTTCCCTTTTTTAAAAAAGGCAGCCAAAATTCAATATCTTTTTTGGTTTTTTCATTTTAGGCCCTTTTTAAAATTTTATAAAATTCTTTTTTTTTTTTATTACTTTTTAAATTTTTTTTTATAGTTAATTGAAAACAATCTGTAAAAAAAAATATTGGAAAAGGGGAAATTTTGCTGAAACCCTTTAAGAAAAGATTAATAAAATCAGATATGCTGTCTTTGAAAAAAATTTTTTACTTTAAGCATTTTAACTTTTTAAGAATTGGTCGAAAAAAAAAATAAGTGAAAAGTCTCGTAACTAAATTTTCATAAGATAAGATTGGTTCATGTATTTTTTGGACCCGTAGATTTCTTAGGACCTTTATTTTTTATCAAATGTGTCAAATTTTGATTAAATATGTTAATATTTTTTTACAATTTCATTTACAGTCCAATTTTTTTTAAAAAAAAGGACAATTTTCAAATTGACTCCGAATATGGAACAAAATTTTAAATTTTTTTTTTAAAAACCCCCCCCGAATCGTAACCAACGTTTTTTTTTTTAATAAAAATCATTATTGGGACACCATTGACAATTGTTTAAGTTATGAACAATTGCAAAGGGCAATAATTATTTAAGTAATTTTTTTAACAAATAAAAACAAAAATATTTTTTTTTAATTGAAAACCCCAAAAAGTCTTAAAAAATTGGGTTTTTTTTAAAGATTTTTTTTTTTGGGACATACGGGCTGTTGGGCCCTAAGTACTAACGAACCGTAAATGTCTTAATGTGGTGAAAAAGTTTTTTAAAAGGGACTTAAATAAAGTTGGGAGGAAAGGGAAAAAAACTTCTCGGGCAGCAATTTCGTTTACCCCCAGGAAAAAAGGGAAAAAAAAAAGGGGGAAGTTCGGGGCCTCTCTAACTGAACTGAAAAGGATGCAAAAAGTTCCCGTGTTGCTCTTTGGGAGCTGCCAAAAAAGGGAAAAACGGCCCCCATTTCCGAGCGAAGCCAAAATACCATAGAAGAGCGACAGATTTTTCACTCGACGGTGGGCAAGAAAGGAAGCCTTTCTGTGAGCGTTGGATCATTAATAAGACGAACGGCTCTTTTTAATGAATCAGAATGTTGGGGGGCCCTTCTCCAACATGAAATAATATTCAAAGAGGGTCTGGGATACCTACAGAGTGTACAGATTGAAAAAAAAAAAAATTTTCTGGCTTGAATTCCGGGCTATGGATGTAATTGTTTGTGCCAGTTGAGGTTATTCTCAAAAGTAACGCCGGCAAGATTAAATGACTCTGTGTTCTGCAGAACTTGGGGCCCTTTTTCCCTAACGGGTAAGCATTAGCAGATTTTTTTGGCGCAAAGATGACTGTCTTTTCGATGATTAAACTGAACAAGATTTTGGGGGCCGCAATCCAAGATGTTTAAGGTCTTGTGAGAAAACATCCGCATTAAACGACTCTTTGTTCGGGGGAATTTTGGGCCCCTCATATGTAAGGGAGAGCATTGGTAATTTTTGCAACAAACACGACTGTGTTTTCGAAGCTTTTAAATAAACAAGTTTTGGGGGCCCCAATCCAAGATAAGTTTGGGGCTTGTGAAAGAGATATTTGCATTGACCTGCGCTTTTTTCCCAAAACAGAATTACATGGTGGCTTAAGAAATTGAATACTAGAGTAAGGGGGACTATCGTCAGAAAAAACCCTGAATGGTAATTTTATTATGGAGGAGAGAAGATCGTTTGTGTAGAAGAAAAGGGGGTTTCCAGCACGGGGGCGTTGGGGCCCGGGTTTAAATTTTGGGAGAAGCGGGGAAAAATGACCATCTACAGTAACTGGTATACGTCGATTAAAAAAAACTGAAAAGAAAGGGAAAGCTTAGGTGGAAGACCTAAAAAGGAATTTTTTTAAGAAGACCATCATGCCAGACCTGATCGAAAGCTTTGGATATGTCAAGAGCAACGATCTGGGATTCACCAAGAAACTAAAAAGGGGCTTGCCAGTTGGAGAAAAGGAAAAAAAGACCCCGCTGGCTTTACTGTGACGGAATCCATACTGTCTATCATGTAAGATCATATGTTTTTTCAGAACTTTAAGAATTTTTGGAATTAAGAATTTTTCCATTACTTTGCAAACAACAGAAAAAGAGATATATTCCCCTTTTTTTAAAAAAAAATTTTTGGTCCTTTTTTTTTAAATTCTATTTGAAACAACCATAATGCATTTTTTTATTTTTAACCAATTCTGTTTTGGGAAAATTTAATTGTGGAACTTATTTCATTTTTTACATCGAATTATGGTCGGATTATTTACCCCCTTTTTTAAGTCGGTTAAAAAAAGCATTATTTTTTTTTTTTTCAGTTTTTTATATTTAAAAAATGTTTTTTGGCCATTCTGGGGGGAATTTATTTTTTAAATTTTTATATACATTATTTTTTTAAAAAATTTCCAGTAAATTTATGCCCCCCACCTTGTACCCACATTAAACCAAAAACAAAAAAAAGCTTGGTCTAAATGGCCCAATAAGCGATTATGCCTGGACGCGTAAAAATAAATATCCATAAAATAATAAATGCCGTAATATTCCAAAATTTTGAATAATATTTATCTTAAAAAAGCAATTTGCCCCCAATTTTTTTGTTATTTTATTATTACCACCCTGTTATAAGCCCTGTAAATAATGGACTTAAAAAAAGGGGCCTAAAAGAAAGGGGAATTGCACAAAGGCGGTAACCCCGCTATTTGTTAATGGAATTTAGCTGTGAGGGAAAACCTTAATTTTTTTGGTTTGGGATGTTTTTTTGGGTTTTTTTTTTTAATTAAATAGTTTTTATAAATACAAATACAAAGAGATTAGAAAAAAAACATGCCAAGAGTCTGGGAGAAATTCCATAAAAAAAAACTATTTCACCTCAATTTTTTTATACAATTTTTTTAAAAAATTCCTACTGATGTTATAAATGCATATTGCGATGGGGAACCCCGGGCCATATTTTTAAAAAACCAAAAGGTTTTTTAAACAATTGCAATAAATTGTTTTTTTAACCCCGAAATTTTTTAATTTTTTGAAAAACAAAAAAAAGGACCTATGACTTTTTTGATAAAGTAAATATCTTTGGGGGAAGGAAATTTTTTAAAAAGGTTTATATCGCAAATTTGGGTACTTTTGACCATAAAAAAAATAAAAATAAAAATAAAATAAAAAAAATCTTTTTTGCCTATTACTTTATCCTTTCCTTTAATATTTCTATAAAACAAACATGTAAAAAAAATGTGATGTATGAAGGGGTGCTGGCTCCGGGCCCGGAATTTCCCCCGGTGGACCTTTTGGAAGGTTGCTTCGGAAGGATCTTCCTAAGCCTTAGAGCCAGACACCGCTATAAAAAAAAACAATAAATAAGATGTTTAAAAACCCCCCACTATTTAACTGGACTGCACCTGACTTGTCAATTTATAATACCACTTAGGCAGGTATCATGTGTTTTAAAAAAATAAATTTGTTGCCTTCAACAGAAAAATTTTTTTTTCAGATGAGCTGAAACCCTTTTATATAATATATAATAACAAATATCTGGGGAAAATTTCGAAAATCAGGAAATTGGGGAAAAATAGGGAAAAAAATTAAAAATAAAAAAAAATTTAAAAACCCCCAAAAAAAATTTTAAACATTTAAAAAATTTTTATCATAGGTAAAATAGTGGGGAGTGGTCAGTTTTGGGCGAATATTCACGAGAGGGTGGCTTGGGAAAAAGGATTAAATTGCCAAAGTATTAAAACCCCCTGGCAAAAAAATCTAAGTACGAATGGTTTTTGGTAAGAAATTTGGGGCCTAATGACAAAAGCTAAAGGAAAAAAAAAAATTTCAACATTTAAAATACAATACAATCCTATAAGGTTACAATGGACGACACGATTGATAGAACCGTAAATTTACCGTTTTTTTTCCCGGGTTTTTTTTTCCCCCTTTTTCCGATAGCAAATTTCGATTTTAAACATTTCAAGGGTTATTTATACGATTTGGGAAATTTTCATCCAAAATTCCCCAAAAAACATTAATATAAATAAAAATGTAACTATTAAAAATACAAAAAAAAACAGTAAAATTTTTTAAAAAAATAATTAACAATACGGGAAACAAAATTTGGGAATATAAACCACCCTTGAATATTGTATTTAGCCCTCAATAATGCCGTTTCATGGGGGGGCATCTGTACTGCACAAAAGTATAAGAAATATATAAAAATATTTGTTTTGATAGTTAAAACCCCTTTTATTTTTTTTTGATATTTCCAAAATTCCAATATTTCCGAGACACATTTAGAAATTTTTTTAAATTTTTTTTTATAAATATTTCTACTAAATATTTTCATTTTTTAACTCTAGTTTGAAAATTTTGGTTATTGTTTAGATTTAAAAATTTTCTTTTTTTGGGTGTAAGATGAACATGATATATATTTTTTTTGTTGTCAAATTTTCCTTAAAGTTTATTAAAAATAGAATAATTTAAAAAAAAATGTCAATTTTTTTTAATTAAAAAATTTTGAAAAAAATTTTTTTAAAAAAACCCAAAAATTGATGTTAAAAAAAAATTAAAAAATTTTTGTCTACACTGGGGAAATAAAACAAATCACTAAAAAAAAGTTAAACCATTTTATTAACAATTTTGTTCGAGGCAAAATTTTTTTTTAAAATTCAAAATGTAAAAAAAAGTCAAAAAATTTCATTGAATATTTTTATGGTCAGTATCATGAATCCGCCGAAAATAGAATATTTTGAATAAAAAAAGGGAAAATATGTTGATTTTTAATTTTTTTTTGGGCAAAAAAAAGGGGGAGCCGCGCTTTAAAACAATTTTAAAAAAAAATACCAAAGTTACCCACGCTAGTGTTTGTATCTATCTTATTATTAATTATTTTTAATTATTTTATAATCTTGATTTTTTTTTTTTTTGTATTTGTTAAAACTTTGTTGTGAATTTTCACGCATGTTTTTTTAATATCTTGAATAAATTTGTTGAAAATTTTCCAAATTGTCAATTTTGTTTAGGCAAACGTTGTCCAAAGTTTTTATTAAGGGGGCGCATAAAAATGGGGGTCAGGGGGTCATAGCTAGTCCGTCCCCGCAGCTGTCACCAATTCGCAACACTTTCTTTGATAGTAATTTAAAGGGTCTTACTTGTTATTACATGTTTAAAAAAAATTTTTCCTTTGAAACTCTTTTTGGGGCCGGGGGGGGGAAAACCGTTCGAATAATTCTAGGGGGGGTACTAGATGTTAAATTATAAAGAAAAAATTTATATAAACAAAAGGCCCAAAAAGGCCATTAGGCTGCTATGGTGATTCAAAAAGGAGATATAGGTTTTATTTTATATCTCTGAAAACAGTTTCAGATCGCCATCTGAGTTTTGGCATATAAATTGCTTTTAATAGTAGGTAATTTTCAGTTTTTTTACAAATTTTTTTAAAAATTTTAAAGGGGCGCCCCGACAGGAGAGGCCTCGTTTAATTTTTAAATTTTTTTTTCCCCCCGTCTTTTTTTTGCTTTTTTTTTTTGAAATTCTGATTCCGGTATAAATGACAAAAAAAGGTATTCCTGTAAAAACCCCCGTCAGGCTACCTTTTTTCATGAAAACACTCCCAAAAGTAGTGGATGCGGGGTTCCCCACTAAAAAAAAAAATTTTTAGAATCATTTTAAAAAAAAAATTTGTCCCCCTTTTAAAAAAAAAAAAACATAAAAAAGTAAAAAAAGTTTGGTTTAAAAGGCGGCTTTTTTCCCCTTTTTTATAATGTGCCGTTCCCCCGCACGTGTCTGTAATAATAGACCATAAAAAAATTGGTCCCCTTTGAAAAAAACAAAAGTAAAAAAAGGTTTTAAATTTTTTTTTTGTCGGTCCCTTTTTTTTATACGGTCTTTAAAACAGACACGGGGAACCATTTTAAAAAGGCAAAGGCACCGGGGAAAAAATTTTTGTTGCTACTTTTCATGTTTTTGTTTTCTTTCTCCGAATTTTCTTTTAAAAAAAATGATGCAATAACATGCGTTTTTCCAAAGGCACCGACTTTTCATTTTAAAAATGACCCCCCCATACAAAAAGTATTCAGTTACCCCTAAAGGAATTGAATAAAAGGTTAAAAAATAAAGTTTATTTTATTATTATTGTGTAAATAACAGTGTAAAAAAAAGTTTTTTTTTGCCTCTCCCTTTCCCAAAAAAAGGGAGGCGACCATCTCATGCAATGCAATAATATTTTTTTTTTGGGGGGGGGGCCTTTAAAACGGGGGGCTGGGGGTTTTTCAAAAAATTTCCTTTTTGGGCATTTATATCGCGGAATCAAATTTCAAAGTAACTACAAAAAAATGACGTTTAATAAAAATGTGAACCAAAAAGGAGGCCCCCCCCAGGGGGAAGCCCCAGTTTTAAAAAAATAATTTAGAAAAAAAACCCCCGAAAAGTACCTATTTTAAAAAAAATTTTATCCCAAAACTCAGATGGCTATCTAAAAGGGTTTCCCAAAAAAGGGGAAAAAAAAACATATATCCTGGTCCCATTTTTTTAAACCCCAAACCCCTTTTTGACGTATTTGCGGACCTATGTTAATATGAACTTTTCTTCATAATTTAACATGTACAATCCCTAAATTATTCGAACGTTTTTTTTTTCACGTTTTTTTCATATCCGATAGACTATGAGAAAGTTTATTATCCGCCGTCTTACTTGTATTTTTACAGTACTCAAATACTTTTTGTATGAAACATTTTTTTTTTTAGGACAACCATTGCCTTCGCATAAAAATCCTTGGCGACTGCTACTGCGTGTCAGGCCCCCGGGGCCCCCCTTTCCCACCACGCTCATTCCGGGGGAAAAGGGTCGGGGAAGATTGACGCCATCGCCAGCGTGGTCGAAGCCACTGTTTTCCCAAATCAACATGAGGGTAATCCACTCTGGCAGGGTCCCTTTTGGTTTTTTCTGGGATTTCCCCAAGGGGGCAGTATGACGTTTGGTCCAATGACGTCACCTGGCAAATAATAGGAAAACTACGAACCGGGGTTTTTTCCCATTTTTTTTTTAGTTTTTAAAAAAAAAGGGTTAAAACTTTTGTTTTCTTTTAAATTCCAAAAAATTAAAGGCTTTTTTTCTTTTTTATAATATGTACATATCGCACCTCCATTCAAATAGTATTATAACGCAAAAAAAAAAAATTTTTGAGAAAACAATTTTTAAAATTTTTTCCAACTAGGGGTTTTAACTTTCCGTCGGAACCTTTTAAAAAAATCCGACTCCCCTTTTCTTGAAAGTAACCCTAATACTTTTTTTTTTAGACTTTAAAATATTTATAATTACCTTGTTTTTCTTCATTTTGACGGCTTTTTTGAAGTGTTCTGGGGGCGCTGGAATTATCCCTTTGGCATCCTGTATTAAAAAAAATTCCGGGGAATTTTAAATTTTTTAAACTTCGTGAAGAAATTTTTTTTATAACATTTAAACCTTTACATGCGCCACTTTTGGGAAAATTTTTAAAAAAATTGTAGCCAAAAAATGCTTTTAAAACTTTTTTGGTGGCCAATTAAGAATAAAAAATTTTTGGGGAAACATTATCAAAAATTTGGGGGAAAAAAAATTAAAAAAAGGCCAAAAAAAAACGTGGCAAAAAATTTGTTTCTGAAATGGCCGTTGGGGGGCAATTGCCCTTGAATCAAAAAAAATGATATTTAGGGAAAAATTTTAAAAAAAATACCTGATTTTGTTCGGGGTA
Organism: Listronotus oregonensis; assembly: GCA_019359885.1. Classification (NCBI taxonomy): domain Eukaryota; kingdom Metazoa; phylum Arthropoda; class Insecta; order Coleoptera; family Curculionidae; genus Listronotus; species Listronotus oregonensis. The sequence continues at coordinate 16,571 of JAHBCN010012798.1, forward strand.
ATCTAACCTTTTTTTTATTGAAAAATTTTTTCGGTTAGTTGTGAAAATAAAGTGGCGGGAATATTAAAAAGGGTTTTCCAAAAAAACTCTGTATCTTTGAAACGGCTGGGGCCGATTTTAAAATTCAGTTAAAAAGGGAAAAATTTTGATTTAAAGTTTTGCTTTTTCCTGTCGCCGCAAGAGGGTTTTTTTACTCACCGGGGTAAAAATGGTTAATTTTCTAAAAAAAAAAATTTTGAATTTTTTTTTTGAAAAAAAATAGCTAAATTATCCCAAAAAACCCTATCTTGATATTTTTTCCCCAATCTAAAAATTTTGGCCAAAAAAAATTTTTTGTCAATATCTCAAAAACTGTAAGAATTTCAAGAAATTTTTTTTTGACATAAATTTGGGGTTTTTTAAAAATTTTTTTTAAATTTGGGGTTTATAATTTTTTTTCTGAATGTACGTTACGAGTTATTATCAAAAAAAAAATTGGGGTATACCTTGAAAACATCCTGAAAATTCGATTTTTTTTTTTAACTCGTAAATTTTTTTTTAAAAAAAAATTATAAAACCCCAAAAAAGGTTTTAAAAAATACATAATTTATGTAAAAAAAAACGGCCTTTTTATTTTTTTGATATGGGCTTTAAAATTTTTTCCCCTTTTCCCGGGGAAAAAAGACATCGAGATGGGGTTTTTAGTTTTTGGGCGTTTTTTAAAAATTTTTTAAAAAAAAAAATTATACCAATGCATATAATTTTTTTAAAAAAAAACTATTTCTGTTGGAATGTCGAAAAAGTCCCCCCAGCACATGTGATACAAACCCCAAAATTTAAAATATAATAAATTCCCCCCCCCAAAAAAAACATTTTTTAAAACTAAAATCCTTAGTAGTTTCGAAGGGTTTTTTTAAAATTTTAAATCCCCCTACCACTTTTTTTTTAAGATTTTTAAAAATTAAAAACAAAAAAGGTTAGAAATCCCCGACTTTAAAGAACAGGTATTTTTTAGGAAATTTTGAGAATTTAAAAAACATTACTTTTTAGATTTAAGATTGCAATTAAGGGCCCCAACCCATTTCAGAAACTTAATAATATTTGCCGGGTTTTTTTTTAGACCGTTTTAGCAATAACTTTTTCCCCAACCTTTATGATGGATAGGTTCCTAGATAAGTCCCCTCGCATTTGGGGCCAAAACCCCCCCCTTCCCCAATTTTAAAGATATCTAAAATAATATTTCAGTTTTTTTTTAAAACCTTTTTTTTATACCTTTATCCCGTCCTGTGGTTCAAAAGTTAAGACGTTTAGGACATATGTTCATATATTTTTTTTTTTCTTAAAATAAGTTCAGGGATATTTTCAAAGGAAACCCCCCTTATATTTGCTTGTCTTATGGATGTTTTTTTTTTCTTGTTTGTAGTATATATTTTAAAAAAATTTTATTAAGGATATGTTAAATTTGTATATTATTTTGTTGTTTTTTCTCCTCAAATGGGGAGTTTTTTTTAAAAATTTTCAGTTTTGATTTTTGGCACCCCTTTTTTTAATTTTCTTGTTTTCGTTGTGTTTTTTTTAAAAACCCAAATTTTCCCTAATGTCTTAAACCAAATATCGTATGAAAAAATGTCACTAATCCTATCTTTCTTGAAGAAAATTTCCCTTTTGTGCCCCAATTACGAGTTTTAGCAATTAGATGGTTTCAGCAGTTTAACACTGGGTAATCATAGTTCTTGATATCAGCACTTAATTAGGTTGCTAACTACCTAACTAGACTAACTATCTATACTCTGATGTAATTACTTTACGTTGTAAAGAAATTACTATCTAAGGAATGTTATTAAACAACAATATCGACTTTTTAATTGCTATATAAGTGATAAATAAATTAAGTGAATTTTTTAAATGTTAACACCTAAAAACCAATTAATGTTTACGTAAAGCTTGCTTTATTGTGGGCAAGATCCAAGGGGGATTAAATATGAAAAATTATTATTTGTCTATAAAAAATCAGGCGTTGTTTTATTTGTGAGAGCTTTAAATTAAAAATGTATTATTTTTTTTTGTTTTAAAAAATTGGGGTTTTGTCCGGGGCATAAAAACAGTATTAAAACCTTTTTAAAAAAATTCCGGACTAGTCCAAAACTTTTTTACAGGACTAAATACTGTAAAAGTTATTAATTTTTCAAATCTGACAACCCCAAATTTTCACTAGTAATACCTTAAACAAATTATTTCCGGGGAAATTTTTTTAAAATTTTTGAAAACTTTGAAAAATATAATTATAATTAATATTTTTAAAAAAATTTTTTTTAAAAAATTTTGAGAGCGAAAAAAATTTCCCCTCATTTTTTTTTGAAATTTCAGTGAAAATTTACCCAATAATTATTGACGTTTATAATAAAAAAAGATAAAGCAATGAAAAAAAATGCCTTTTAAAATTGACATAGAAACACGAGTTTAGGATATTTTTCTGAATATTGGGTTTAAAAATGGAAAAAAAATTTTCTTGTTAAAAAATTTTCAAAGCCTAGGTATAAAATTTAAAAATTTAGGGTTAAATTTTGCCCCAAAATTTAAAAAATTCATGGAAAAAGTTTCGGATTTATATCTTACTTTTTTTCGAATAAAAGGATTTATTTACAAAATTGAAAATTTTTTCAACAATGTCTCCCCCCCAAACCCCTTCCCTATAAAACCTTGGCGTTTTAAGGTGGTTTTTTCTTTTTTTTTTTTGAAAATTTCATAAAAACCACCAAAGGGGTTTGATAAAATTTTAATAATTTTTTAAATTATTTTTTAAAAAGGAGGTCTTATTTTTAAAGTCTACCAAAATAGATCCATATTTTTTTAAAATCTAAAAATCAAAAATTTTTTTATTTTAAAAATTTTTAAAAAACCCCAATTTGGTTAAATATCTTCTTTTTTTCTAACATTGACTCTGGTTTTTTAATTTTGGTTATTTGCCCAAAAAAGGGGGGAAAAAGAAAAAAATTGGAATTTGGAAATTGGTGCGAAATCTTTTTTTAAAATAAATAAATTATAAAAAACTTTTTTTTTCTTTCCTTTTCCGGTTTTTTTTCCCCAAAAATTTAATATAAAAAAGTTTTTTCAAAATATGTTTTATAAAAGGGGTTTATTTCAGTTGTCACTTTTTTTTGTCAAAACATTTCCCTATAATACCTCCCGGGGCCCCGGAAAAAAAAATTTTCCCAAAAAAAACAAAAGGGGTTCCTTAGAAATCTTTATTTCTTTGGGTTAAAAAATTTTGGGAAAATTTTATTTAAATTCATCCTTTTATTTTAAAAGGAAAAATAAAGGGTTATAAAAATAAACTTTAATTACGGTCTTTGTTTAAAAAAACTCTTTTTCTCACTTTTTTTTTTTGAAAGGACAAAAATCTTTTTTCATACCGTTCTGTTTTTTTGGTACTTTTTTCCTTATTATTATTATTTTTTTAATTTTTTCAGTTATCAGATCTCCCCCATCTTCCCCTTTTTCAATTTTAAAAAAAATGATTCTAAAAAATACTAATTTTTTCCCCCAATTTTTACTTTGACAAAAAAAAACAGCCGGGTTCGTTTTCTGGATAAAAAAAAGCACTCTTTTCAATTTAAATTTTTTTGTAAAATACAATGTTTCCCCCAAAAAAAAACATTTTTAAAACCCCTTTCAAAAAAGGAAAAAAAAATTTTACAAAAAAACCCAACATTTTTTTTTTTAAAAAATTTGGGTTTAAAGGCCCCTGCCTCGTCCATAAAACACTTCCCCTATTTTTAAAATTTCCCCTTTCCCGGGGCTTAAAAATTAAAAATCTATAAAAGTACTGCAGATAATGTAAATAAAAAATTTTCCCGGAAAAAAAAAAAGTTTTTTTTTCAGGTTAGAATAAAAAATTGTGTATTTTCAGAAATGTTTCATTTAATTTCCCTATTAAATCTTCGGTTTTTCCTTAAAATTTTTTGGGGAATTTTATGAAATTCCAAAAAATTTTAATTATCTGTAAAAATTGATATCTAAAAAACCTCTTTTTTAAAACTTTTTTCTTATAAAAAAATTTGGGCATTTTTGGAAAAAGGGAAAAAATTAAAAAATTTAAAAAAAAAAAAGGGGTTTTTTGGACACAAGTAAAGGCAAAATTCAAAAAAATGCACATTTTTGAAAAGGGCGGACGGGGCCGTAATTCGGTATTTTTTGGGGGTATTAAGGTTTTTTTTAATTTTTAAACCGGGGGGCATAATTTTTTAAAATTTAAAATCAAGGCAGGATTTAATTCATTTAAAAAAAAATGCTTTTTTTCAGACCCTAAACCAGGCGCGTTTTGGGAAAAAAAGTTTTTGCAATTCATATTCAGTCTAAAAAAATTTGGTTCTACCTATAAAACAAAGTATACTAAAAAAGGCAAACCCCCCTTTTTTTTCCCTTCATTGAACTCAAAAAAAGAAAAAACACCAAAAACACCTTAAAAATAAACCCCTTTTATCCAAAAATTTGACCATTTAAAAAATTGAGTCTAAAATTAGACCAAAATTTTGTCCACAAAATTTTTTTTCCTTCTATATTCACTTGGGTTTTCAACTTTTTTTTTAAAAAAAAATTTTAAAAAAAATTCGAAATATGTTTTTAAAAAAATCTGTCAGCTCCGTCTCAGAAAGGTCTGGAATATTTCAAATAAACAAAAGAGATTTTTTTAAACCTTTATACTTTTTTTTAAATGATCGGAAAAAGATTGGGGGAAAAAAGTTTCTTTTTAAGTTTCCTACTAGATGGGGAAAGGTTAAAATTCCTTTTGGGTTTGAAATGACAACATATACCCCCGTTTTGCAGAGTAGCAATAAATATTTATTCATTTTCAACAATTTTTTTTTGCATGTTTTTTTGGGCCCTTCAGATTTTCTTGACCAATTTTTTTATTTGGAAAAAAAAATTTATGGTATGACGTAATATCCTGTCATTTTTTTTTTAAACTTTGGGTAGTTTTTGCACAATAATTTTAAAACCATTTAACTGGTTTTTTTTTTCTTTTAATATATTTTGAGTTTTTCACAAAATTCACACAAAAACTTACGCTTACTAAAAAATTTTTTTCCCATCTTATTGATCCTTTCAGGTGTTTTTTTCAATTTGTATGTGTTTGGTATTTTGTTTTTTTCCCCAAATTTTAAAAAAAAAAAGATATAAACTTTTTAGTTAAAGATTTTTTCAAAAAACAAAAAGAAAACAAACTTTTCTAAAAAAATTTTAAAAAATTTTCCCAAAAACCAAATTAAAAAACCTAAAAAAAAAAACTTCAAACCCCATGACATTTTTTAAAAACCCCTTTTTTTCCCAACCCCCATATTTTCCCCAAAGGGGTCTGGTTTTTAAAATTTTGGGGGAATGGTTAAAAAAAAAGAATTGTTAAACGTGTCAAAATTTTTGAAAAATAAAAAAAAATATATATTAAAGTGTCACCATTAGGGTAAAATTTTAAGTTTGACGTTTAAAAAAAAAAAAGAAACCGCAATTTATATTTTAAATTATAACACGGGGGGAAAATCCTAATTCAAATTACTTTTATTTAGCACAATATTTGAAAGTATGAATAATTTTATATATTATATTAAACTTTATAGTTTTTTTAACTTTAAAAAAGCACCAACTATAAAAAAAAGATTTTCCGTCCTTTTTTCTTCCAGATGGCCCCCTTTTTCCAAAAACATTTTTTACTATTCCCCTTTTATCCTATAATTTTAACCAATTTTCCATATCCTACTATAACCCCTTTAATAAATAAAATTTTAAAAAACCCTCATTAATCAAACTTTTCGGGCACCCCTTGCTAAAACGGCTTAAACTTTTTTCCCAAACAAAGCATAAATTTCCCCTTTTCCCGTTTGTACGTAAAAAGGGAAAAGGTCGACTGCTCAAAAACTTTTAAAAGGTTTATTTAACCGGGTAATTCTGGTCTCACTACGGAGTTAAAACCCATTTTTTGGGGGTTAAAAAAGGGAAAATTACAAAAATTAAAATTTAGGAGATTTTGATTAGTGCAAAAAAAAAAAAGTAACACATTTAATTTTTTTATAACACAAAATTGGTTTTTTGATTTTATTTCTTTTTTGGGGAAAATTTTTTAAACAACTTTGGGGGTAATTATGTGCTATGTATCTCCGAGGGGGTTGAAAAAACTTAATTAAGTAGACACCCCATAATTCTTCACTCCCTATGTACTATCATGATTGTACCATAACCTTTTAAATCTACTACTTTTTAAAACCCCAATTTTTTTGAAAAAAAAAAATAAAAAAATACGTAATTTTTAAAATTTTGGGGTTTTTGGGCCGAAATGACTGTTGATACTTTACAGTGGGGGAAAACATTTAATATCCCCCTTAAAACCCGACACATGAATCACGAAAATTGACCCCTTGAAACACCAAAAAACCACAAAAAAAAAACCCCAAAAAATTTGGGGGGGAAAGATACAAAGCACCATTTGTTATGGCAGTTTCTTTAAAAAAAAATTTTAAAATTTTACCATTATTTAGTGCAAAAAAAAATTGAACGATTATTTTTTCTAATCCACTTTTTTTTAAAAAATTCAAATTTTTCCGCCCTGGTACTAAAACCCCAAATTCCCCCCAGGGTTTTAATTTGATCTCCAACCTTTTTTGGTTAAAGACTATCCCTAAGGCTACGTTTTTAAACTATTTTTTTAAAATTTTTTAAAGGGTAAAATTTTCGGGGGTTTGGGAAAGTAAAAAATTCGGCCCGAAATTTTAAAGTTGTGTATTTGATAAAAAACCTTTTCACTTTAAAAAAATTAAAAATTTATATTTCCCCGAGTTTCCCCGGAAAAAAAGAAATTTGCCGATTTTTTTTTTTGACGTTAAAGAGATTGGAAAAAACCAAAAAATTGGATTTTTTCCCAAAAAATTTTGGTTTTTGACGTTTTTTCCATAAAACAACTTTTTTTTTAAAAAAATTTTAATTTTTTTTTTTTTTTGAAGCGGGTTTTTAATCCCAATCACAATGAAATAACACAAAAATTTTTTTTTAAAAAAACATTTTTTTCTTAAAGAAAAATGATTAAAAGGGGGAAGCACATCATTTCTTATAAAATTTCCCCCTATTTTTAAAAAATATTTTTTTTGTAATTGGGAAAATAAGGGGGGCCTTTTTAAAAAAGGGGAGTATTTAAAAAAAAAATTGATGATGGTTTAAAAAAAACGAAACGTCGCCAAAAATCCAATTTTTAGAGCTTAAAAGTGGCCAAAAAATGTATTTTTTTTCCATATCTTTAAAAAAGAAAAAAAAAAAAAATAAATAAAAACAAAAAAGCATTTTGGGGTTTTTTTCCGGGTGCCCCAAATACTCAAAAATTTTTCAATTTTTAAAAATGGACATGGTTTTTCCCAAAAACCTTTCCAAAATTTAACCGCCCTTTTTTTTAAAGGTTTTTAACCCTTTCATATAATCTTATTTTTTAAAAATTACTTTTTAAAAAAAAGACTGTATCTAGAAATTCCCCTTAAATGGTGAAGAAAAATTGAGGAAGCAAAATGTCCACTAAAAAAGAGGTTAAGGAACAGAGAAAATATACAAAACGACGTAAAACCGTGGTTCGGGGTTTTTTACATTGTCTTTTATAGTACGACCCCCCAAAAATTTAAAGACATTGTTCCAACGTTACCTTTTGGGGGTTGACATTTTTCTTTTTGATTTTTAAAAAACATGATAACATGGATGCCTAAAAAAAGAGATCATAAAAAGAAAAAATATCCCCTTTTTTCTTTTATCGGGTTTTTTTTCAGTTGGTTTAGCAACAGCATCTAAACTTTGCTGGATTAGTTCGGTTAAATAGTTTTGCACCTAATATGTACATTTTCCTTGAGTTTAGAGGTTTTGGGATTTTTAACTGGCTGTGATTTTTTAAAAAAAACCCGCCTTTCCAAGTTTGGGGATTTTCGTGAACAAAAAATAGTCATGGCTTTAACAGTAGTTTTTAGTTCTGGTTAGTATCGTTTGCATCGTTTGAGATACATAGTAATCGCAACGTTTTGTACCAAATAAAAATTAACAGAGTGAAAGTCCATGATGTTGGTATTATTATTTTTTTTTGTTTCAGCCGAGTCCACATTATTTTAATACCTTAGACTACCTAGGGGGAGTACGAGGTTGAACCGGGGAAAAAGGGGTTTGGGGGAAAAAGTCCCCTTTAAAAACTTTTAAAACAAAATTTTTTGGGCTGCCCCCTGGAGGGGAAAAGGATTGATCCAAAATTTATTAAAAAAAGGGGAAAAATAATAAATGATTTGTGGGAAATAAGACATATTTTTCAAAAATTTAGGCCCCAGTTTTTTTCAAATTTGGGTTTTTTAAATTTATAAAACAATAAATTTATTTTTTGGTTTCTTTTTCTTAAAATTCCCCGTTCTCTTTTCGATTTCATATATCACTTATTATTATGATAAATTACCTGATGTGTTCAATTTCGAGAGTAATATTTGAATAAATTATTATTTATCGCTATGTTACAGAACTCTGTTTTGTGTTTAAAAAACTGTCAGAATTACTAAGAGTTTAATCCCCTCTGTATATCCTGATATGTTGCGGAATGTTTTGCATGGGCGGTAAAAGTTTATTATTATTCGCCAATTCGCCACTTAAAGTAATCGAGGTAGGATTAAAGTTTATTAAACTCCTGCTATAAATAATTCCTATTGGATTTATAGCTATAATTTTACTTTCAGGAATATAATAAATTTATGTTTTGACATAATGAATAAATATACTTTCCTTAAATCTTTGAGTAATATGCTTATTCGGTTTTAAAAAAAAAACTAGAAAGTTTTATTTTATAGGTTAATAGATATGAAATGTCTTCTTTTGGTCCAGTAAATTAGAGATAACTTTAAAAAAAAATGATTGACTTAGGTCAAAAGTTATCTTTTACAGTTACTTCCAACCTACCCGTTATAGCCTTTCTAAATTTTTATGTCACGTGTTCTGGCAGCATGTGATCTGCTAATAGAACATGTGACATATAATGGATAAATAAAATGAAGAAATCAGTTTAAGCAAAAGGTGCAAAACCCTGTCAATCACGAACTTGGCCATTGTAACAAACATAATTATTCAAAGGCTTTGGTACACACAGTTTTAACTTGTTTTTGCAAAAAAGGTACCTTATAAGTGTTTTTTTAAATACTTTAAGCATGCATATATACATATAGGTACTATTTTTATTGACGATTAGGTAATT
>JAHBCN010012799.1:0-25959 GCA_019359885.1 Listronotus oregonensis
TTTTGTAGCTACAGATAAACTTGTCGTACTTTACCTACCTTGTATCAAATTCACAATGGAGAAGGAGAGAATTTCGACCCCACCTTTTCTCGACGTTCTAGTCAACCGAAATAATGGACATATACAAACCTCGGTATACAGAAAACCTACCCACACTGGACAATATTTACACCAGAATTCTAATCACTCTAACGAAACAGGTGTCATACGTACTTTATATAACCGCGCAGTGACCTTATGTAACAGTAAGGAATCCCTGCAAGATGAAATAAGTAATATTACTAGAGATCTTAAGCAGGACAGATACAGTGAAAGACTGGTAAAGGAAACAATCAACAAATATCGAAATAAGACAAACAACTCCAACTTGAACGAGACTCCACATGACCAAATATTTATGACAATTTCATATATTAAAGGAACTTCGGAAAAGATCCACAGAATCGCGAATAAGAATAATATTAAAACGGCATTTTAGTCCCAAACCACTCTAAGAATTATTCTTACCAAGACGAGACCGGACAACAGTGTTTCAAAAAATGACTGTATCTACCGAATTTCCTGTAAATATGGTGATGTATACATCGGAGGAACAAACATACCACTCGAAATTAGAGTTAGAGAACACAAAAAACATACGGAAAGAGGTGAAACGTCGAAGTTGGGGATTGCCGGACACGCATGGTCGTAACAACACCGTATACTATGTTCCAAAGCTAAAATTATTCATAAAAGAACCCACTGGAAAAAAAGAAGACTTAAAGAAGCTATTATAATAATTGTAAACAACCAAAATGTATTTAGTAAGCGTAGTATCCATATTCCGAATAGCTGGCAACCGTTGCTGAACCGTGAAAGGTCGGCCAAGCTTCGGTGAACAACGGTGAGAGATACATCACTATCGGAAACGTTGTGAATCAATTAACAAATAAAGACAATGGAAATCCAAGATTTTAGTGTCATTGTATTGTTTCTTTGTTATAAATTATGTAACTATACCTAAAGTCCAAAATTTCTGTCAGCGACTCATTTAATACCGGCCACCCAACCTACCAAGCGGCTGGGTTGGGTGGCTATTTTAAATGCGATCGTTGGCTTACCAGCCAACGATCGCATTTAAAATAGCACGCCAATATGTAGTGAAATCATTGTTATCGAGAAGACAATAAATGTCTCAACACACATCCCTTAGTTTCGACACGGTTTTTGTGCTGTTCGATGATTTTATTTAGTTATTATTGATTATGGACAGATTTTATAAGTTTAAATTCTAATTGCTCTACAGGGTGTTTTCTAAATATTCTAAATTTCTAGTTTTTGTAGTATATAGATATTGTTTTGTGCCAATTTTATTATAGTTTATCTTATTTAGTGTATATAATTGTATATAAAGATTTAGTGTTGTTAACTGCTTTTAATTCATTAAACTATGAATACTAACCAACCTTCAACTGGTAATTCGCCTACAAAAAAAACTCAGTCAACGTTAAAAGAACGAATGATGGTTAAAAATGTTTACCATGGGATGGGAACGAAATCCTAAACTAACCACTTTGGATGCTGCAGAGATATGTACAACAAAAGTTTTTTCGCGTACGGTATTCAGAGTTTTAAAAGGCAAATAAACAATGTTAGTAATTATTCGGATAACTGGAAAATGCGATTTTTTCGCTATTTTTTGCGCACTTCTTACTCTCCGATTGTTAAACATGAATCAGAAGTTGTTTTTTTCGGCCGCCTTCAAATCAATAATAATTAATTTTTTTAATTACATTTTACGACATATTCATTTAAATTTTGTCATTTGCACGAAAACATATTTAAAAAACTCATACTATTTTAATATTAAAAAAAAAACACTCAAAAAGTACGGAAAACCTTAATTTTCAATAAAAAGTAGGTAAAACGTTTAAGTCCGAAATCCACTCGAAATTCCAAAAATGTTTACTTGTTGCCAAGTTGTAATAGTTTTCTTTATGACATAAAGTAGGCGGATCTTGCTTCGCTCGGCCCGCAATGTTTGATCAAAAATATCCACTAAATATGGAACTCGAAAGACCCGAAATAGTTATTGGATTCTACAAGCTGATGATGCAAATATCGTATTTAATATTGAATTTGCTAGATCGGTGGTGAATTGGCAAGTCAGTGTAACCTGGATTGCCTATCGTTCTGTTTTTACGTCTTTTTTAATTTATGTTAAGACTCAAATTTTATTATTTTTTTCATGTAGCAAAATAAAATCGGAGAAGGTAAAATGAAAGTAAAAAATGTATTTTTTTTATTGGAAAAACTATGAGAAATCGCCAAAAAAACTCCAATTTGTGTTCTATGACTACAAAATAGGAGGTGTAAAAAATTTAGCAAAAAATTTACAATTTTTATTAATCCGAATAATAACCAAAATAATATAGGCTTGTTACTAATTTAAAGGGTTGATGAAAATGTGAGAAAATAACTTTTGCTTGTAAAAAATATTTTCATGATTTAACGAAATTTTATCATTTATTTTCTGAAATGCACACGCCACTGGAATTGATTCCCCTGACGCCGCACAACCCGGGTACACTAAAGGCGAGCGATGCGTCATTGACAGAAATTTTGGACTTGAGGTATAAAACAATAAATGTTTAAAAAGTTAGTGTTTTTTAATGGGGCCATAGAAAAAATAATGTTCCCAACTTTGGCGGAAAGTGTCTCTCCCGCAAATTGTTTAATTTTTAAGGACGTAATAAAGTAGGTAGGTAGGTAGGTAGGTGTAAAGTGAGTGGATATAACACCCTTCCATCGCGACCGATCGGTCTATTGTGGCTTACACCTTTTTATATTTTTCCCACCAGGTCCCGACTCCTAATAAATCTCTTTCACCTCCCCCACAATATGTGTTCTGCCGATTCATCTCCCTCCATGCACATGCGGCACCCGGCGTCCTCCGCTAGGCCGATCTTGGGCATTTGGTATTTTAATCTGCAGTGTCCCGTGTACAGTCCCACTAGAGTTTTAAGGTGTACTCTTGATTGCTCCAGAGTTTGACAGTACATTGTTGGTTCGGTGGGCTTATGAAGGTCTTCGAGTGTCTGAGACCCGGAAGTTCATGTCAGTAAAGAAGATTTTCTCTTTGTGTCCAAGCTGATACGAACTGCTTGGCCGTTCCATAAGATATACCGATGACCAGTTCCGGCCCTGTGAATTTTGTCTCCGCCCCCCGCTTTTGGCAAGGGGTCTGCGGATTCATTACCCTCTAGGCCGGTGTGTCCAGGTATCCACAGTAGTGTAACCTTATTGTTTTGATCCAGTTTGGTCAGCGCATCCTTGCGATTCCAGACGGTTTTCGAATTGCACCGGCTGGATTCAAGAGCCTTAAGAGCTGCTTGATTATCGGAGAATATTTTAACTGTCTTACGTGTGCAGTGCCGAACAACCAGCGATCTAGCACACATCTCTGGCAATAGTATATAACGCTGGTTAATGTTAAGTAACGATAAATAAAAAAAATACAAAATTACCCTTAAAAAGGTATGCCCTCAAGTCTTCAAGACACGACGCTTTATCGGCTATAAGAAAAAATTATTTATCAATAAAAAAAAAGTGTGCTAGATAAATTTAATTACCACTAGAAAAAACGAACGTAACAAACCTAAAAGTATAATTCATATTTTAAAGAACAACGATTTTATAGGGCCTGTCCCCTTTTTCTTTTCGTTCCCGTTTTCCGGAGGTAATAAAATTCTATTTTTAACCCTTTCCTTAACATCTGCAACAGCGAAAAAAAGTTTTTCAAAAATAATACTGATTAAAATCTATCTTAGGCCTTCTTTGAGGCAAGAATGGCTATCAGACTTATCATAGGCAGAAACTCTCAAAAAAATAATATCGTCTTTAGCTATGAATGATTTAATAAATAACCATTGAACTCGGAAATACAATTATGTGTGGCATTTTTTAATGTTGAAGGATCTAAACAGTGCTATTAGTTCCCTTATTTAAACACTTTTGTGTTTTGACTAATAACAAAGTTACCAATTTCAGATTCTCATCTTTTATAACCTTGTCTAGTTGTGATTATTTTCCTAAAAATATAAGTATCAAACTATCTACGGAAGTCATGCATCGTAACTTCCTTACCTGCCCACTTTTACAGTTATCACTTCAACATTAAAACATATTGCCATTAAAACGATGTATATATTATGTATAATATAATGCATTAGAGGCGTCACTTAGGTTGAACTTTGATAAGTTTTAGCAACATTCGTCTAGCTTTTAATAGTTTATGGTTTATTTCCGGGAAGAAAGTACTTTTACCTATCCGTATATTTTTTTAAAGGCGAGACAAATAATTACGAACATTAAAATTGAATAAATTCAAAAAAGGCAAGCATGCTCGTATTTTTAAATTCAAATAAAAACATTAAATTTTTTTGTAAGTACTTAGAATTTCCGTTTTTTGCTATTTTTTTGTATTTTTAATCAATTATTTTATGTTTATTTTTGCCAGCTTTTCTTTGTTTGGTTAATGTGTTTGTTTTTTGTTCCGCCTTTTTCCTCTATATTATGTTTATACCTATTATTGAAATAAATAAATAAAATAAAAATATTAGTATTTTTAGTTTTTTTGTGATAATGTCATTAAAAAAACGATCTTCAAAATGTATTAATTTTAAATTTAATAACATTTATAAGCTTCTACTATCGAATGAACCCAAGATAATATCCTATAAACCCCAATAATAATTATTTTTAGGTTAAACAGCGACTTAAGCTGCCGTTAAAATAAGCGGTGACTTATAAGTCACCGTCACCGATATACCGGTGGCTTAAAAATCGCCGTTAAGCTCATCTCTAATATGCATGAAAAATGCGAGCGCGAGCCACGAACGCTACCTCACCAAGGAAGTTTAAAGGTGTATGGAAGCCCAATATTATGGCCCATTCGATCAAAAAATGTCCAGCCCAGTATGAAAATACTGTCAGAGTTGTCCCCGCCGATTCTGCGCAATAACAAAATTCCACGAAATAATATAGTGTTGCCTACTTACATACTGATAAATCAGTGTGTAGTTAGGCAACACATTATACTTTTATGAGAGCCGGAGTACCGTTTTTGGTGCAATCGCGCGCGCGGCGCCTATGAAACTGTACCATCAACCGTCGTCGTCTCATTATTCGTCATTTTCGTTGTGGTTGTATGGTTTTTGTCTTGCAAATCCAAAGGTAACATACCAGGCATTTTTTACTTTAGGTAAGTATTTCTTATATTTAAATTAGGTGCTTCTTATGAGATGTAACGTTAGGTAACCGAATAAATAATAATATATCAATTATAAATAATAGAAAATGGAAATTTCATACGAAATAGCAGTGAGAAAAGTAAGGCAATCTTAACTATCTTTTAGATGATTTCCACAATGTTTGTGTCTTTCTGTGGATTATTAAAAAGAAATAAGGTTTACATTTAGGCACTTTTATTTCATTTAATAATTTAGTACATTCTTTTCAAGGATCAAAATTATTAATTACCTGGCAGACCAGGCAAATTTTAATATATACAGGTCCCTCTAATTGAATGAAAGAAAGTACAATTTTATGCTAAAGTTCCTTTTTGCTTTTTCTGTATTTGTTTAAGAAGAAATTAGATTTTTAGTTTCTTAAACTTACATTATCAACTTTTTAAGCTCGACACACTGTAGACACATAATATTTAACGAATACTGTTACAATGGATACCTAGGTACCAAAGGTTACTAAACATTTTTAACCACTGTTATTCTGTCTCATAAATGTTTGTTATAAGTAAAAAGTATATGCCTAAAAAGCAGTTATAAAAATTTTCACTTTTTAATGTACAACTAGAATCTTAGGATTAGATTAAACTCATTTACACTATCTTGCCCTTCTTTTATCACAAAATTGGTGATAAGTACATGAAACTATCATACAATGTACAAATTTATTTTAAAAAATCTTGTTTTTATTTATTTACAAAGATTTTTGGTAAAAATACAAAACTCACAAAAATATCGACCATTTAAATAGAAGGCTTCTTTCCATATTATATCATATGATATAAAATCCAATATTATACAATAATTTTAAATATTCTATGGTAGTATCGTTTAATAACCAACAATTTTGTGCAAAAAATAAAAAATAACAGTGAATGCTTGAATTTGACATTTGATGATGTCAACTTTATAAATAGTAACAAAGAATTATGGAAGTCCGGCTCTGACCTACTATTCATTGCGCAAACTTCGCGGGGCCAACCTCCCTATTCCCGCTGCCCTGCACGCCTGGACAATTTGGTTCTTTTTTTTTTATCTTGGGACAGTCCACGAAGGCTGATGCCTAAGTACTAACGTAAAGTGGGTGTCTACAGTATTGGGCTTCCATACACCTTTAAACTTCCTTGATCCGTACTTATACCATAGTTTAAAGAATATACAATATGTAAGTTAGGTCACTTGCATATAAACCTTTCATGTTTTGGCTTCAAAGACACCGTGCGGCGTCTCCGCCAATTGCGAACCGACAAAAAAGTTTCAGGGGATATTTGTGTCAACGATACCAATTTATTTAAGCGTTTCCTCTGACCTGAAAGTACCCAAAGCTCTAAATAAATCTGTACAGTTTTCATTTGTGGCGCAATTTCTAGGTCTTCGCCGAGGCTTTTGAGCAAGAAAATGTTTCCGACGTGGGAACCCGCTGAAAATGGCCCCCTAAAGACCCAAAAATGAGTTTCCCGTGAATATCTGCCAAAATAGGCAAATTAGCGAATTTCTTATCTAACAAAAAAATAAAATTACCTCAAAAGCTACAAAAATGGTCTTAACCATTTTTTTCGCAACACCAATATTTTTTGCAAATGTAGCCGTCGAAAAATCCATTACATTCCACACTGAATAGATGTGGTAGTTTCTTACCGAATTTCTGGTCCACGGGTTTGGAAATGCATTGTTGTCCGTCTATTGGACCTTATTAAAAAGAAAATAGTACATTTAGAAACTAGACACGCTTTAAATGATGTGCATTGAAAAGCATTTCAATAGAGGATGAGTTTTTGATTCGCGTTTATTATGCAGATTTTCTAGAACTCCGGAAACGGCAAAAATGCAGATGGGCAAAACAATTTTTTATCAAAAAGCAAGGAAGATGGTGAAGGAAATTTTTGTAACACTTGCTAAGGTCTCACTATAAAAAAAACAAATGTTAATAACAAACCATTTTTTCAAAAAATATCAATAAAGTAAAAAGCGCCTCAATCTTGCTTTTCACAGCCATTTTTTACAGAAATTTCTCTATAAAAGTAAATGACAGCCGGCTCTGCATACATAACTTCTTATCTGGCGTGTCACCAGACACATTTTTCCAATCTAAAGACCAGAAAACTGTTTTTGTTGGATCCTTCTTTTTACGTACAATTTTTAAATTGTGCCTCTTTTAAAATCTGTTTAATGCTATAATTTATTCATTTTTTTCATTACTTTTAAAGTTTATCTTTATACAAACGATTAATAAAGTCTGATTAAATAGTGCATATTTTAAACAACAAGCGAAAAAATTCTCCAATTCGCATATTTTGGCAGATATTAGCGGGAGACCCATTTTTCGGGCCTTGAGGTGCCATTTTCAGCCCTTGCCCATCTGGTAATGTTGATAAACTTTTTTCCTAGGAGCGTGCGGAAAAGTCCACTTTTCCGCACGCATTTGAGTGCGCAAAGTTGCACTTTTCTGCACGCCGTGTGGAAAAGTAAAACTACTCTAAAATCTTACAAGTAAGCAAGATTTATATGTTTTTAGTAATTGTAGGCTATTTCATGGAATATACGAAGCCATTGCAAGTTTTAGTTTATTCTCTTTTTTGTTTGTTACTTCGTAATTTTCAATATTTCAACTAAAACACAAAAAAACATTTTTTTAATTACCCTGTATAATAATAATAAATGATTAAGACAAGTCAAGCAACAATATGTAATCTGGGTGATTTTAACACATGTCAGATTTTTTCTTCGTTTCCATATGAACAAGCAATTGTACAAATGAATTTCAATACAAACAAGCATTTATTTTAATTAAATAAAAATCCGACAAAAATAATTACATATTTAAAATGAGTAGTTCCGATGAGGAGCTACCAGATTCTATCCTGGATGCAGCAAATACCGTAAGTTTGAATTTATTACCAGCAAAATCTCGTGAAAAATATGAGAATCAATATAGTCATTTCGAAAACTGGTGCTCCAGCAAGGGGACAAAAAGTATTAAAGAATAAGTGTTTTTGGCCTATTTTGCGGATTTGCAAAAAACATATAAACCTAATACTTTATGGAGTAAGTACTCTATGTTAAAATGTGTCCTCAAATTGAAAAAGAACCTTGATTTAAGTTCATATTTCAAGCTAACATCATTACTTAAACACAAAAACGTGGGATGCCGGCCAAAAAAATCAAAAACTTTCAGCAAAGAAGGAGTTTCAAGGTTCATGAAAGAAGCACCTGATAATATTTACCTTCTAATAAAAGTTGCTACAATTTTTGGATTAGCCGGTGCTTGTAGGAGAGATGAACTTACAAAAATAATGATTGATGACATACAGGATAATGAATATTTGATAGTGGTGAAAATTCCTGACAGTAAAAATAACACTTCCAGAATCTTTGTAGTGTCCGATGAAACAAATAACGGACTTTATCTGCAATTGTACCGTAAATATGCAAATTTGCGAAAACCACGTACCCCACACAGACGTTTTTTTGTCCAGTATAAACAAGGAGCATGAGCAAATTCAATAGGTAAAATTCCTTCAGAAATTGCTGCGTACCTAAAATTAAAAAATCCAGAAGAGTACACTGGATATAGTTTTCGTCGATCCTCTGCGACTATGTTAGCGGATTCTGGAGAAGGAATTACCAATGTCAAGTGACTTGGGGGCTGGAGTTACATTGATGAATTCACAAATCAGAAAAAGGATATGTCGAATAAAATATTGACCATAAACAACTCCCCTTCTGAGCTAAGTCAACCTTCATCAAGCCGTACAATAAGCGCTTCCATAAGCCACCCGCTAAATGAAATTACAGGTTCTGCAATTAATTTACAATATGCTAATAACTGTTCTTTTGTTGTAGATATTATCAACAAATAATTCCCATTTATAAATATGTTGTAGTAGTTCTTTCAGATTAAACATAATTTAAAAAATAATCATTGCTTTAATATTGGTATTATCTGACGCTCGTAGGAAAAATTTTGTTATATTATATTATATAACTATTTTCGCTCGAAAGCATCCCCGAAGTCCTAAGAATTGTGCCACAAGAAAAAACTGTACAGATTTATTTACAGCTTTTTCCCTTCATTTACTGGACTAACTGGGAAAACCACGAGTAAAGTAAATTTTAGAATCGCTTTTTCTCAGACATGGTAAATATTAGAAGAAAAAAGTAGGGACAATTTTTGTAGACAATTGCATGATCTATAATTTTTGTTAAAGCTATTTTTATCATAAAACCAACCGTTTCGCTAAAAAATCCCAAAAACCCATTTTTTGCAAACTTTGACCTTGTATAAAAATTATTGCACACATCGGATCGATGAGGACTTCTTACAATTTTATTCTAATGGTATCTCTAACGTTCATGTAAATTTTTAGCTTCTTGGGAATTTATGCAAGGGTGAATGTCTATTTTAACCGGATAAATATCTTAATTACTAATATAAAAACCAGATATTCCATACATCAATTATGATTATATGATTAATTCCTAAAATGGCCTAAAGCATTAACCTGTACGAAACAGGTTTTAAACGGTAATAATGCAATTTCTCTCATGTCTCCCACGCGATATACGCGACATGAACCGGCTGAAAGAAAGCCTAGATACAGTAAATTAAAATTAAACCAGCCATTTGAAATTTAAATCACGTACTTGAAATAGGAATTAATTTTTCTTTGTGATCCAACCAATCTGGTTCTAATTTTTCTCTTTTCGGAATGCCACTTGAATCGGTTTATTTTCGTTCGAGGATGGAGAAAAAGAAAACTAACTGAACAATACAAATGTAATTAAAAATAATAATAATTCGTCCTAAAAAAATTAACTCAAAATTATTTAATCATGTATTTTAACATGGTGTTTGAAAAATCACGGCCAAATTTCAGAAGGTAATAACAATAACTCATTGAAAAATGTTTTTTCTACAAGCGTGCGGAAAACTATAATTTTCCGCACTATTGCGGAAAAGTAAAATATTTTAGTTTTTGGAACATAAATTAGTATCTAATTATAAAATAATGCATAATTTTGCTTATAATAGTTATATATTTAAAGAATCAGAATGGTGCTGTAAATTTGCAGTCTTTTTATAACATTTATTTAATGAAATAAAATAATTCTAATTCACCGTAAGTACATATTTTTAATAACTCCATATAAATTATCAAAGAATCCATAGCCACCAACTAATTGTTTATGCATCTATTAAAAATTAATTTTCTGTCATGCATGCTTTAACCGAATTGGAGAAAAATTTTCAATGGATTCTGACGACGATTTACCAGCATCGATTATCGAAGCAGCAGAAATAGCAGGTATAGATCTACTGCCCATAAAATCTCGTCACAGGTATAAAAAAGAATTTGTTATGTTTGAGAGCTGGTGTCAAAGTAAGGGTGTGAAGATTTTTAAAGAAGAGATTTTTCTGGCTTATTTCTCTTACTGGTCAAAAACATGTAAACCCAATACATTATGGTCTAGATGCTCTATGCTAAAGTGTATTATTAAGTTACGAAAGAACATAGATTTAAGCAAGTTTTTTGAAGTTTCGGCCTACCTTAAGAAACAAAGCATTGGTTTTAGACCCAAAAAAGCTAAAGTCTTTCTAAAAGAAGAAATATTGAAATTTATGGATGAAGTGCCAGATGATACTTATTTAAATATAAAAGTGGCTACGATTTTTGGCTTAGCGAGCGCTTGTCGTAGAGAGGAGTTAACAATAATATGTCTGGACCATATTGAAGACCAAGGAAATTTAGTATTGATAGCTTTTTCAGTTCTGCATATGCCAAAAATGAAAAATGTTTGAATCCGTATAGAAAGTATGCCAGTTTAAGGAAGCCTACAACACCACATAGGCGATTTTTTGTGAACTATAAACACGAAGTGTATAAAGTACAATGTATCGGTATTAATACCTTCGGAAAAATGCCATCGGAAATAGCGGCCTCAAACCAGGAATTGTATACTGGGCATAGTTTTCGCCGGTCCTCTGCAACATTTCTCGCAAACTCCGGAGAACAAATATCCAACATTAAACGTCTTGGGGGCTGGAAGTCTAAATCAGTCACTGAAGGATACCTTGAGAATGCAACAAATTTTAGAAAGGATATTTCAAACAAAATACTCAATTTTACCGAAACACCTTCCACTATCCAGAAAAAACCGTCAATGCCATCTTTGGTTCAAGAAACTATTTCCATAGTTGCAAAAGATTGGCCCATCAAGAACCAACGCCGCCGCCGTCATCGTTTTCTACAGAAAAGCAACTTGCGTCAGCAATAAATATGCAATACGCGACCAATTGCACTTTTACTATAAATGTTATTAATAATAATAATAATTGGTGTATAAATTCCTTCGTTAATAAATAATATTTTAATCATAAATCTTTAAAATTATATTGGTTATTCCTCTTGCTTGTAAAAAAAATATTATTCCTAACACTTGCGGAAAGTAACTTTTCCGCTCTTGGCTGCTTACCCGAACTCCGCTGCGGGTCATTCGTGTAACGGCAGCCGCGTGCGGAAAAGTATCTCTTTTCGCACTTCTTAGGAAAAAAACTATTAAAAATTAAAAAAGTTTCTTTAAATATGGGTCCGAAAATGCATAGTTTCTAAGATGCAGGGCGTATAAAAAAGGAGGTTAAGAAAAAAGGTTTTTTTTAATTATCCTAAATACCTTGAATTGTGTGTATTTTAAAACCAAGTGCTATTTTTGAAAAAAAGAATGAACAAACTTGTACACAAGAAAGACTGCAAAATTGTAGTGGAGCTCAGGAAGATAAATTAGTAGAGTTGGTTAAAGTCGATAAAAATTTCTTAAGGGAAAACCAATTCTTATTCTTGATATTTAGACATCAAAAAGAAGGAGATTATTATTTCTTTAAAAAAAAATCATGGCAAGGAGAAAACCTGAAAGCTAAGGCGAAATAATAAAATATAAAAAAATGTAATACCTATAATACTTTATAGACAACAGTATTACTAAATATAAAAGATCTTTTTATGTACAATAATAATGTAATGTATCACCAAAAAAAAATTCATTGGCACAAAAACGTTTGGTACTTTAATAATTCTTATATGTATTACTTGATGTACAGGGTGTCCCAAATTCGATTCTTATCATTGGGATTTCGGAAACTTGAAGAAATACGAGGTCGATTAAATGGAGGCAAAGTTGCGCAACTTAATGCCACCTTAAAAGTTTAAAAATTTTAAATACTCCCAAAGATTTTTTAAGGAAACCAAATATTCGCGATTTCATTTAATTTTTTTTTACGATATATTTAAATAGAAATAAATTTTACATTCTAATTGGTACTTTTTCTGCTCTACAAGACATTGATATTAGATTTACACAACGACGTTTTATTTTCGAGCTGCCATCATCAACTTTGTTTTTTTTTAAAGGCCCTAGATTTTTTACTACGTATTTTAAAAGCTTCAAAGGTCCCAAAATAAATGATGTATCAAAAAATTCATAATATTGGCAATTTCCATAAGAAACCATGTGTTAGGAAGAGACAGAGAATAGATTTTTGGAAGGAAAACATAAAAATGATTTTTCCGAATAAGTGTGATACATCATTGATTTTGGAATCCTAAAAGCTCTTAAAATACTAATACTAATGCCAACGTGGTGTGAAAAATTAATAACACCCCTTTTAGAACAAATTTTATGTATTTATGTAAATAAGTCATAAAAAATAAAAATGGGGGTCCGGAATAATTTGGTTTTAAAAAAACCCTTTAATTTTTAAAAGTTTTAAATTTTTAAAGGGGGCATTTTGAAAGCATCAAATTTTCGAATACAAACATTTACTTTTTATCATTTCTGATATATATATATATATATATATATATATATATATATATATATATATATATATATATATATATATATATATATATAAAATTTTTATTATAATATATTATTCAATGTTTGCACCAAACCTAATTAATTTAATAAACTTTATTTCAATAATTATCGCTAATATTTTTACGATTCAAACAAAACAATTCTTAAAAAAGTAGGTTAGTCACAACAATCACGAACGAAAATTCTCGAATGGGTCCTACCCAGTCGCAATAATGAATATGTGAAAATTGTTCGAAAACCAAAATTTTCGTGCATTAAACCCAAATTTAAAAATATCTTTATATAACATTCTGTTTTCAAGATTTGAGATTAGACCGCCAGGTATCATTAACACAATGAATCACCTTGTAAGGCGACACAGCGCCCACTTTCCGCCTGCCGAACACTGATACCAATATCGCTTTGACCTTCCTAAAGTATTATATATGTGTGCAGATATTACAAATTAATTATCTTAATTATAATTTATTTATTTTATTTTGCAACCTTCTTTTAACAAAAGAAAAAATTTTTAAAAAGTGAAAAGGTGGAATATCTTGTTTTAACCCCCGGGGCCCGGGAAAAAACAATAATTGGGCAGGGTTTCCCCTTTTAATTTAAAAATCCTTTAAAAATAAATTTCTCTCTGTTTTTTGTTTCTAGCTCATTGATGATAAGAGGATCGATAGTTTCTTCAAGCATATTAAGGGACAGATCCCCGTCAAGTTTCCTTTAAATAAATAAAGGACTAATATTTTAATACCAGCCCAAACATTAACTTTTTGGGATATTATGTATGTCCTTCTCGAAAAATATGCGGGTTTTCGTCACTCGAATATCGGCAATTTTGTTTGTTAATATTTCCATTTAGAATAAATAAACATTCATCGCTAAAACAGATATTCGGCAGAATATTAGGGATGGCGTTGACTTGACGACTCATAAATTCACAAAACTCTATTTTTCTATCAAAATCATCGTTATAAAGCTCTTAAAGTATTTGCATTTTGTATGGATGGATTTTATGAATTTTCAGTGCTTTTCTTACACTCTCGTGTGATATTCCTGTCTATTCTGCTACTGTCCGCAAGGAGCTGGAGAGCTCTGCAGCATTTATTTATCACTCGTAGGTTACTTCTTTTTCTATTACTCGCCGAACCAGTTTCGGAAAACTTTGCCACAAAATCCAGCACATATCTGTGACTTACTTCACGATTTCGACTTTTTTTTGTTGAAAACCAAACTTAATGAAAGTAATTACTGAACAGCCCCACAAGCAAAAGCGAATTAACAATAATATTCCTGTTTTGGCTACATCTTTTAAATTTGCTGACCATGTTTTTTTTTGTCAAAAAACGCCCTTTAAAGGGCTAAAAATATTCATTAAAACTGTCCCCCTTACAAAGAAAATTATCGTGGTTTCCGATTTTTTAACTGCAAGAAAGATAATAAGGGTGGGAAGTTTAAATTTCTAGATACATCCTTTAAGCCCACATACAGGGTGGCTTAAAGGATGTATCTAGAAGACACTAATCAATCGTTAGTCCATCCGTGTTTTCTTGTCACACTGTATAATGCCTCTACAATTTCTTAATTAACAAATTATAAAGCAAATCTAAATAAATAGTACCATTTCACTAATTCGTTTTCGTTAAGGTTTATTTACCATTTAGGGCAGGTCATGTGGTCATCCAACTAACCCTATTCAAAGTTATCCAGTGACTAATTACCTTAAGTGCAAAACTTAATATCCCAGATATCACCTGTTGTCTATTGTAAACCCGTCTTGGATAACTGTATCCTTTACGATACCGAGCGCTTGCGTAGGCTTCCACACCTTAGCAACACGGGCGTTGTTGCCAGGTGTTAAGAAGATTCTTCTACTTTTACGAAAAAATTATAGTAATTATTGTATTCCATGTAAGAGACTTATGTAAGATAAAGCCAAATTTTATCTAAGAATCTTGGGCTCTTAAAGTACTGAGATCTAAAATTAGATCAAGTTTTTTTGATTGGGCATCTTTTTTACTGATTTGTCTGTACCAAGGAAGTTTAAAGGTGTATGGAAGTCCAATACTGTAGAACAAAATTGTCCAGACGTGCAGGGCAGCGGGAATCGGGGGGTTGGCCCCGCGGAGTTTGCGCAATGAATAGTAGGTAAGAGCCGGACTTCCATAATTCTTTGTTACTATCTATAAAGTTGACATCATCAAATGTCAAATTCAAGCATTCACTGTCTTTTTTTTAATTTTTCGCACAAAATTGTTGGTTATTAAACGATACTACCATAGAATATTTAAAATTATTGTGTAATGTTGGATTTTATATCATCTGATATAATATGGAAAGAATACATGGCGCCACTTTACAGCGTTCTATTTAAATGGTCGATATTTTTGGGAGTTTTGTATTTTTACCAAAAATATTAGTAAATAAATAAAAACACGATTTTTTGAAAATAAATTTCAAACATTGTATGATAGTATTATGTACTTATGACCAATTTTGTGATAAAAGAAGGGCAAGATAGTGTAAATAAGTTTAATCTTATCCTAAGATTGTGGTTATACATTAAAAAGTGAAAATTTTTATAACTGCTTTTTAGGCATATACTTTTCACTAATAACAAACATTCATGAGACAGAATAACAGTGGTTAATAATGTTTAGTAACCTTTGGTACCTATGTATCCATTGTAACAGTAACCGTTAAACATTTTATGTGTCTACAGTATGTTGAGATTAATAAGTTGATAATGTAAGTTTAAGAAACCAAAAATCTAATTTCTTTTTAAACAAATACAGAAAAAGCAAAAAGGAACTTTAACATAAAATTGAACTTTCTTTTATTCAATTAGAGGGACCTGTATAAATTAAAATTTGCCTGGTCTGCCCAGTAATTATTAATTTTGATCCTTTAAAATAATGTACTAAATTATTAAATGAAATAAAAGTACCTAAATGTAAAGCTTATTTCTTTTTAATAATCCACAGAAATACACAAACATTGTGGAAATCATCTAAAAGATAGTTAAGATTGCCCTACTTTTCGCACTGCTATTTCCTATGAAATTTTCATTTTCTATAATTTATAATTGATTGTTATTTATTCGGTTACCTAACGTTACGTCTCATAAGAAGCACCTAATTTAAATATAAGAAATACTTACCTAAAGTAAAAAATGCCGGGTATGTTATCCTTACATTTGCAAGACAAAACCATACAACCTCTAGTCATTTTGTTACGATATTATAAGTAGCAAACAATAAACACAAAATTATAGTCACAATTTAATAAACACTAATCACTAAAATAAGGTTTTTATCAATCCAAAAAACTTCTGCAACCACAAAATATAATCACACAAAGCAAAACAATCGAAACTAATACGGCTCTCATAAAAGTATAATGTGTTGTCTAACTACACACTGATTTATCAGTGTGTAAGTAGGCAACACATTAAATTATTTCGTGGAATTTCGTTATTGCGCAAAATCGGCGGGGCCAACTCTGACAGTTATTTTCATACTGGGCTGGACATTTTTTGATCGAATGGGCCATAGCATTGGGCTTCCATTCACCTTTAAACTTCCTTGGTCTGTACTAATAAAAAAAGAACATTCAAGACAAAAAAAAGTGGAAAAAAGTTTTTCGATATGAACTTGGATCTTATTTAACATAAGTGTTTTTGGTGAGATCTTTTCTCATTTTTCGGGTTCAATGAATGGAAGAAAATGGGAGCTTTCATGCCTTTTTTCTCAGTATACCTTGCTCTATAGGTCAATCTATCCTACTCAAACAATTTTTTTTTCAGGTAATTTTTAAAACAATAATTATTTATTTCGTTTTTTTTTAATATAACAAAAAGTACTGGCTATATCACTTTACTTATAAAAGACCGTTTGTAGAGAAATCAAGAACCTACAAAATGGTTTTAGAAAAATCCCGATCCGACCAGTTTTTATCGAGAAAAGCCGGAAAAACGCTTAAAACAGATCTTTTTTCAAAAATTCGTATCTCCGTTAATTTTCAATATTAAGGGCTGATTTTTTGGGAAATGATAGTCAATAACATATACTTTAAGCAGACGAAAGATGAAAATTGTCGCTTTAATAGTTTTTATTCAATCGCACTATAAACAAATTAGGCATCTTGCAAGTGCCGTAAATATTAGGCAAATGGTCCCATTTAATTTTTTATGTTTTACCTATCTATTATTGATCTATAATACCTTAGAAACGGAATATGTTATGATAGCAATAATACCTGCTATCACACCTAGGGCATTATAAGCGGGCATTATGATAATGCCCGCTTATAATGCCCTAAGCGACTAATATGGAAATTTTATTGCTTATCCAATTTTTTTCTCTCACAATAAAGATCAAGTTTATACAAAAAATAAATTTTTTTTTAAACAATACTAAAAATTAAACTTTATTTCCAAAATAAAAATTACAATTTTGAAATGTCCCGGAAAATGTAGCTGATCCCACTATAGAATGGTCGGTGTTTTTTGTGATGGTAGCAGCGGTGGTAGCACTAACGCTATTTTGTATAGAAGAACAGTCCATTAAAGAATTTTCAATAGTCGATACGGAATTAACCTCGGAATTAACTGAATTGGCAATCATTTTGGCTACTTTGTTTTTGGATGAAATACTTTCTTCTATATATCCTTCAGCTACTGAAGAGCTTTTCCATTTCCCATGTTGTTTTAGCGTTTCAAACGAAGCACCTGCCTCAACAAGTAAAGTTGGCGATGTGCGACGCAAACAGTGACCGGTTCTATAGGTAAGGAAGAATCTTCGCTCCTTTATTCCAGCTGGTCTTAATGTTGTGTACTTTTTTATTAAATTTAAAGCGCCTAAATCTTCTTCAATGATAGTAAAACTTTTTGAAGTTGAAGTTTTAGTTTCTGGTACCTTTATAACCAAGACTGTTCCTCTATCTTCAATGTCATCAATGGTCATTTTGACCAACTCATCTCGTCTTAAACCTCCAAAAACACCCATTACCAATATGACTTTGTGTACCAAGTAGATATCATCAGGAGCCTCCTTAATAAATTTTAATTCGACTTAACTTTTAAAAAAGATATGAGACGATGGTATTGCGAAATGTCTATATTTTCATAGACCATCAACGTAGACCTTAGGGTGGAATACTTGGTCCAGAGAGAGTTCGGACTGTATTTTTCCGACTAAAAATAATAAAGTTTGTTAAACATATGTATTAAAATAAAATCAATAACTTACCAGTTCCTGGAAATATGCCATTAAAACGTTTTCGGTTATTTGAAGAATTGCGTTCGCATCTTTCCAAATACCAAATATGCCATACTCCCGATCATACTGTTGCCTTGATTTAACTGGCAAAAGATTTTCGGTCGCTTTTATGGCCTTTTCTCTTATATTTTGTGGAATTTCTTCCATTTTGAGCAA
The DNA here is from genome assembly GCA_019359885.1 of Listronotus oregonensis. Lineage (NCBI taxonomy): Eukaryota > Metazoa > Arthropoda > Insecta > Coleoptera > Curculionidae > Listronotus > Listronotus oregonensis. The sequence goes on from JAHBCN010012799.1 coordinate 18,584, forward strand.
ATCGTTAAATAAAAAATGCCAACTGACTAACTGACAGAAACATCAAAGTCAAACTTAACACCAGTCATTATCTACTTACGTATACAGGTACAGGTGCAACTTATTTTTATATTGCGAATAAATAATGTAATTAGTCATTGAAAAACTCTTTTGGGTAAAACATAAAGCATTGTATGCACCACGGGCTTTACTGGACTATAATGCCATCAGGTCGAAATCTAGCCCTCGGGCCAGAGGCCCTCGGGCTATTTCGACCTTCAGCGCATTATAGTCCCAGTAACGTCCTTGATACATAAATAGCTATTAAATCGACTTTTAAAAGTTGAGATTAAAAGCTACAAATTGTATATCTCACATTTTCATATAAGTTTGGAGAACATTGTTAAAAATGCTTGTGAACCTAGCGCGTCGAGCGAAAGTTAGCGACCGAGACGTACTGAGTCGACCGTGGAGGGGGCATCCAGCAGCGAAGGAGAAGCAAGAGACGGGCTGCGTGCATCAGGCGCTTTTTGGTTGTCTACGTTTAAAGGCATCGCGCAGTTACATTTCGGCGTCGCATAGCAACGATTGAACAAAAATGAATGTATCATGCATCGGAGAGCGCCATATTTATTGCAAAGGTCAGTCTTATGAATGTTGTATTTTATTCAATACAGACACTAAAATTTCTTAATTAGGTTTTTAAAATGAATAACGCAAAAAGCGATTTTTAAGCTAGAAACTACACCTCCAGATATAAGTGAAAAAGCGTCGGACGTATGCAACAGCCTTCTACCTAAAACATCGAAGGAAAAATATGAACTAAAGTTTATGGATTGGAGAAAGAATAAAAATATTATCTGTTTTTAACTAAAAATGTTTTGTTGGTGTACTTTGAGGAAGTACCAAAAACTTTAAAATCGTCCACTTTGTGGTCCCAATACTCCATGCATGCAGTATAGGAAAACATATTGCCGCGTTTTTAAAATTACCAAACCCAGAATTATACACAGGCCACTGCTTTGGAAGAACCCCAACTATTTTAGTTAACACGGGAGCCGATATTTTAGCCCTAAAACGCCATGGTGGCTGGAAGTCTAGTAATGTTGCAGAATCCTATGTCGACAATTCGCTCTTTAATAAAATTGAAATATCGAAACGAATAACACAGTCAGTGGAATTTTCAATGTCTTCGGGACCAAACCAAAACCCAAAACCGTCAACATTAACCAATATTACAGTTACTGAAAATATGGTAAAAGAATATAAAATACCTGGAATTTCTTTACGAAATTGTACAAATATTACAACTAATTATAATTTAAAATACACTGGCGGCAAAAATTAGGGGATATTGCCATATACCATAATTCAAATTAGTACCGACAATTCTGATGTTTTGGTTGGAATCTAGTGTTAATCTTGTTGCCGTAAAAAAAAATTCAAGATTTTTGTTATCACAATATCAAGTAAACAATATTTTTGTCAGGTCAATTCAAAGATTCTCTCGTTTTAGTTTCAGAAGTCGTTTTATACGATTAAATACAACAGTAATTGGGTGTTGATTTTTTTGCAATGCCTTTAAGACATTTAACATCCACGGAAGCAAACAGAGCGGTTGGAATGCTTCAAGCGGGGTTGCGACAAGTGGATGTTGCTCGTGAGCTGGAAACATCACAAAGTGTTATAAGTAGGCTGTGGAATCGTTACAGGGGAAACTGGAACAACCTCCAAAAAGGCACGGACAGGGTCGTAGGAGGTACTACGCAGCAACAAGATCGGTACATAACCCTTAGTATTAGACGGAACCCCATTCTCCCTGCAACACATTTACGCCGTCAGCTTCAAAACCAATTAGGAGTCCCTATCTCTGTAAGAACAGTGAGAAATCGATTATATGAGATCGGATTATCTGCTCGTAGAGCATTTCGAGGTGTGCCACTTACACAAAGACATAGAGCACAGCGTTTAGAGTGGGCACGTGAACGACGAAATTGGAGAGTAGAATGGAATTCCGTTCTTTTCACCGACTCAAGGCGTATAAGAGTGTGGAGAAGTCGTGAAACACCTAGACATCGTAGCTATGTACAAGAAGTGTATCCTTTCAGAGGTGGCACAGTTATGGTCTGGGGAGGAATCGCTCTAGGACGCCGTACGCATCTGTATGTTTGCGAAAACAATATGACAGGGACGCTTTATGCTCGTGACATCATTAGAGGTATCGTCGAACCAATTGGTGAAGCAATCGGGGAACATTTCATTTTTGGACGATAATGCGCCCCCGCATCGCACTTTGGAAGTCCGAACTACACTGCAAATTTAGGCATCACCCATCTCAGGCTACCCGCACTTTAAACCAGATCTGAACCCAATTGAACATGCATGGGATATGCTTCAAAGAGCTTTGGATAACCACCAACCCCGCCTAATAACAGACGGGACCTAATAGGAATACTTCCTCAATTATGGGACAACCTACCCCAAGACCAGCTGGACAATTTGATTCTCAGCATGCCAAGACGCCTTCATGAAGTTTTCGAGGTCCACGGAGGTCATACACATTACTAACATTCTTTAAATGATTCAGCATGATATAGAAATTTGCATTTTGAGGATAATATTTGATTTTTTTAATAAACGCTTTTTCCCCCCTATGAAATTATGTGTTTTCATTTATGCAAAACGGTAATCTCTATAACCGTAATAGTTTTAAAAAACTCGGGTGGTTGTTAATATAAAATTCCATGATATCCTCTAATTTTTGCCGCCAGTGTAAATGTATTTATTAATTATTACAGGTACCAGTTTATTGTTGACTCATAAATAAAAGAGTTAATTATAAATAAAAATGATTATATTATGATTGACCATTTTTAATAAAAAAATGCTAGTTTTCAAATTTTTTCTTTTGCTTGTTTCCAAAAAGTTACCTACATACCAAATTTCAAGTTTATACTCCCTCGGGAAGAAGGGAGGAATAATTTTGATGAGTCAATAAGTGAGTAAGTGAGTCCTTCAGTCAATCAGTCAGTCAGTAATAAAATGGGCGAATTTCAAAATTAAATATCTTATAAACTACTTGACATAACTTTCCTATTTGTTTCACATGCATTTAAAATACTAACATGAATTTACATACCAAATCTCATACCTTTAGGTGGAACGACAACGAAGTTATTATAGGGGGGACATGCTGAAACATTTCGTGTAATGTACACACTGCGGGTGTAAAGCCTGGCGCACACCGGCGTCAGGTCTTCATTTAAACTCCCAAATCCTTGGTGTAATGTTAAATGAAAAAACCCCAAGTTTACTTCAGTCAAAAACTGCACTGTACCCCATTCATACTATAATATATATCTTAAACCCAGAAAATGTAACTCTAAAATAGACATATATTTATTCCCATTAAATTTCCATGAAATTCTTTAAAAAACTTGGCAACATGGCACCGTTTGCACCTCAAGACATTCTCCTTACAGAACCACTATACAGTACAATAATACACAAAAGTGAAATCCCGACCGGTTCACGGGTGGTTAGTCAGTGTCTTTCGTTAAAAAACAAATAAACAAAAAAAAACGTTAATTTAATAATTCGCTGAAAATCCGGGATCGGAGAACATCCTGTACAGCAGGCGCGTGTTCGGGAAGATTTTTTGACATTGAGAGGTTTCTGTGTTAATCGACTGTTGTTATCTCTGAAAGAGTGTTTTAAGAAAATCGGTGTTTTTGGTGCCCAGAAAGCGTGTTTTTGTTGCTGATTTGGATTATGTTGAATACATTTATAAAACGAGCAGGTAATCTAAGAAATCGAATAATAACGTTTACAAAATAATCTTTTGACAAGACTAGAGGTGGATGACCCACCTGTTGGGTTAAAGTGGCTTAAAAGACATCGTCAATATATTTTTAACTTAAGATTAAAATTAAAGGGTGTAAAAATTCATAATAGTGTAGGGAGGGTGGTTTGTCTGAAATTAAAAAAATATATAAATATATTATTATGCAATGTTAAAAACTGGTTTATGTTGAGATACTTGTTCTATTAATATAATAAAATTTAATTATCTTCGTATATTTTATTAAAGTTTTAAAACTGACTCAGATTTTCTTGGAAAGCTTTCTGTGAATAAATATTACTCCAAATTGTTGTATGAACAAAGAATTGTTTTTTTCTTTAATAAGAATATTAGAGAAGATATAATCACATTATAAACACTTATTCAAAAAAAAAGAGACAATCCATTATTCAAAAATCTCGTCCTCTTGAAGAACTCTAGAATAAATGTATTATTGAATATTCTTTTTTTATTAATATGGACATTTTTTTAATTAATACAGACATATTAGTGGGGTCTATCCTATTTTTGGCTATAAAAAAAAATTAAGATATCGTAATTTTTTTTTCTCTCACGTTTTTACGGCGCATATATGATAAAAAATAGTTCATTTATGAGAAATTGAAATTTATATGACTTTTTAGCCATTAAAAGTGCCGAAAATGATACATTTTTAAGTTTTCAACGAAATTGTTATTTTAGGATATCGATGTATTTTTTTTAAAGTACATGAACAAACAACAATATATATGTATTATATATATATATATATATATATATATATATATATATATATATATATATATATATATATATATATATATATATATATATATATATATATATATATATATTTTTTCGTTTTGGATTTAGGTCGGTAGGAATGTAAAAACACTATGTTTTTAGTATTTTAATATTGTCGTTTCGATCATTTTTAATCTTTTTTAAATCTAAAGTTAGGTTTCAGGAAACAATATTAGGAAAACTAGTGTCATCTAAATAAAAAAAAAACAAAAAAACTCACCAAAACAACAATGCACATTATTAAACAAATAGGTGTATATTTACATTTTCAACAACACAAAGAACAGGCTGCTTATATCAATTATAAAACATGAACTGATTTTTATAAAAGGGGGATGTATATTTTGTTAAAATTGCTGAAGTTTGGTTTTTTAAATTTTAATCGTTTTCGTAAACTCTCTTTTTTTGTTTTGGTTCTGTTTTGAGTATAGCAACAAACCAAAAAAAAAACAGAGTTTATGGAGATGATCGAAATTTAAAAAAAAAAACAAATTCCATAAATGACAAAAAGATATAAACAATCTTAACAAAATATACATCGCTCTTTTATGACAATCAGTTCATGTTTTATTAATAATATAAGTTGTGTTCTTTGTGTTGTTAAAATGTAAATATACACCTATTTTTTAATAATGTGCATTGATGTTTTAACGCTTTATAGTGAGTTTTTTTGTGTTTTTTATTTAAATGACACTTATTTTACTAACATTGTTTCTGAAACCTAACTTTCAGATTTGAAAAAGATCGAAACGTCAATATTAATGTACTATATATTTTTTTTACATTCCTACCGACCTAAGAAAGAAACCAAATTAAATATATATATATATATATATATATATATATATATATATATATATATATATATATATATATATATATATATATATATATATATATTTAATATATTATATAAAATGAAAATTTACAATTTAACGAAAAAAATCATCATCAATCCACCCTATTTTTGGACATAATATGATAATAATGATATACTAACCAGAACTAAACACAACTAACCAAAACTAGGTAATTGTTTGGAAGTTGTTGTTTGTTAGTTCTGGTTAGTTCAAAAATATAGTGGATTTTTTCCTCGTTAAATTGTAAATTTCTGTTTCTCATAAAAATAAGAAAAATCGAGATACTTAATTATATATAAATTTTTAAAATTTGTTCGTTTACTATGTATTTTTCGAAAAAATACGACGATATCCTTAAGAAAAGAGAAAATGTCGTTGAAAAACTTAAAAATTTTTTTTTTAAGGCCAAAAAGTCAGCTAAATTTTTGGTTTTTTAGAATTAATCTATTTTTTATTATAAAGGCGCAGTAAAAACAAACACAATGAAAACAAATATATTAGAAATCTCATTTTCGATTTTTTATAGCTAAAAATAGAGTGGACCACACTTCCAAATAACTACCCATATTATATACTGCTAAGTTTTAGCACATTTTTCACTTAATTTTCTCATGAAAACGGTGGTAGGCTTGCCACCGAAACCTTGATAGTAAAACGTTTTTGGAGTTTTTTCCGTACTTTGTTTCAGGCGATCTGCAAGTTTATAAGGGTCAATCGATTCTATGTACGTACAGGATCTATACCCTGAAACCATTATTTTTTAAATGTTTTTTATTGAGTAAATTTTTTACTACTTGTATTTTATTTATTACAAATGCCAGTTTAGTACTGTTAGTATTTGCATACATATATAGCCAACCTCTGGGTTAAATTATGGGCATGGAATATAATAACTGCATAATGGTGATCCGCCGGCGGGTCATTAACCCGAGTATAAGTTCTATCTGTCTGTAATAAAGGTGTTTTAGTAAGAAAACATTAATTCAGCACAAAGGTTGATATTTGAAAGGATATCCTTTCCTTTTGGCTCTAATTGAGGCCTTTGTCTTGAATTTAAATCATACTTTTACTATAAAGAAGTGACAGTGCGCTGCGTTTATTGATCGACCGATAAAATGGCAAAATTTAACAAAGTTAACAACGTTGCGGAGGAATATAAAATCTAAATTTAATATTTATACAAATACAAATTAAATATTAAAAAATACAAAATCAAATAATTATTTTGTAGGTCAAGTATCGGCCTAATGCACGCATTTCAGGGTGTTTTTCCCCTACCATAACTTCGGTATCGTTCCACATAAAGGTGTCAACAAAAGTTATGTCAAGTGGTTTCTGAGGTATTCGATTTTAAAAATCGCCCATTTTACTACTGACTGACTGACTCACTCATTCCTTGACTCATCAAAAATATAGGGCACTTCCTAAGGGAGTAGGTAGGTAGGTAGGTAGGTTTAAAGTGAGTGGACTTTTCGACCTTGCGACCGCTCGGTCTATTGTGGCTCACACCTTTTTATATTTTTCTCAATAGGATCAGACTTCTAATGAATCGGATATCAGATTGGAAGAGAGTTCTTACATCTCCTCTTACTCGTGTCGCTACCGGACACGAGCACAATATGTGTTCTGATGTGATCTGGTGTCCCTGTCTCCTAGAGAGTATGACGAACAGACGCACACAGGCGAAAATCGGGGAAAAGCCGGCCATAAATAGTAGTAGTGCTGATATGAATCACAAACATGTTTAATCGTAAGAAAATGTTAAAACTAAGATAACACGTTCATTTAAACATTTTTTAAAGCCCCCTCCCCCTTGGTTCATTTATTGCATTACATAAGCGCTGTGTAAGTACTATTTCCTTAAAAAATAAAACTCATGAAAAAATGTTACT
>JAHBCN010012800.1:0-25999 GCA_019359885.1 Listronotus oregonensis
GCGATTTTCGCGACAGTGGTGATTCCCTACTTAAGTAAATTCGGTTGAGAACGGCACAGTCTTAAATATAGTGGTGGCATGTTGCAAAAACAAAAATATGAACAATTATTAGGGCAATTACTATGCGTTCTAAAAAGCTTGTTATTTCAAGCAAGTAATTAAAACAATAACACGCAGTCAATAACATTTTCTTAATAAAAAAACCATAAATCTTCGATCTAAATTGTTTAAACAAATAAAATTAAATTACCATACATTAAAATGGCCTGAATACTAGGCAAGTGTTGCACTATTTAGTTAAAAATATGCAAATAAAAGTCATGAATTTAATTGGTTTAACAATACGCACTGCCGCAATTATATGTCGGACTCGGGGACTATTTCACAGTAATTTTTCCATTTTTTTTATTTCATTCGGGACGCTGTAAGAAAAAGTTAAAAGAAAAGGTTTTTTTCTTTAAAAAAATTACACTGGTATTTACTAAAGAGCCAAAAGGTTTAGTTGCCATGAACATTAGCAATTCTAGTTGACTCGGATTGGGTTCATGAAATTATTTTCATTTTGACATCATATGTCAAATAAGACTCTGCCTTGAATACTGTTCATTGGTCTGGGAAATGGCACTATTATAAGCACTTTTGATTCCATGCAAGAAAAAGTCGTTTTGGGTACCTACATTTCATTTTTCAAAAATATGAGTTAATAATAGCTATTTGTGTATTAAGAGCGCAAAGTAATACATTGTCGCTCTGAGGATCTTTGACGCGCGACGTAGCGACGCCTATCTGGGAGGGACAATGTCACTTTGCGCTCAATTACACAAAGATTTTTTCTACAACCCAGATTTTATAAAATAATTAGTAAAAATTAATGATTATTGATCTAACCTCAAATTTGACAGTTCACATTTTAAAACGTGCAAGCATCATTTTGCGCTACAGATGTGTTTTATTGTAAAAATGTTTTTTCAGTAGTAGGTATTTCTGCAAAAGAAAACAATAAAAAAACTATTTAGTACCCTTTTAATTAGTTATTTGCATATTATTGTATTACGTTATGATTTAAATTTCTTTTTAACAATATCTAAATGTTTTTGGAATTCTTTAATACTTCTTCCTTTTAGGGGTGAAAAACCAGGCGAATTACTACTCGGTATTAAATGTCTGTGTTTGATAACATATATGTAATATTTTGAAATGATTTTATTCATTCTTTTTTTGGGAATATTGTAATATTTGGTCGAAATTTGTAGTAGACTCTTCTGAATGCTGTTGAATAAACCATTTTTCGAGGATGTTGGTCGCAGTTCTCAATTAGCGCAGTTAAGTATATTAAACTGGAATGGCGTATTTGGACATGGCTCAATTCTTTACAATTACATATTTTATACTTTTTAAAACTGTCCATTATCAGATAATTATTACAATCAATTTATTAAACACCAATAGCTGTTTAAAACTTTTTGATACGTTAAATAATCATTTGTTTATTTTCTTGACAGCAGCCAAGCATCCTCTATCATATCTAAACATAATACTCGCCTGTGTTATGTGAAAGCTATAAATATAATCAGTTTGAATCAGAAAAAATCGATTTCTACCACCTTTAGTAGTACAAAATTAATAAAAAAAAAGAAGGATATCGACAAACCAATTTTTAAACTGTTTTCGTAACTAAAGTTGGTAGTTTTTATTTTATTTAAAGCGATAATTTGGACATCAATGTAATTTATAGATAATGCTAATTGTTTACTAAATATACATTCTACTATCTTTAGTATAATGAAAAGTTTAAAAATTAGGTTGTAATCTAATAACTATTTTAATTACTTTCTATAACTAAAGTTTGTAATTTGCTTTATTTATCACTTGATTTGTCGTAATATACATAGTTATATGACGTAGAATATAAAATTCAATTATTTATAAAAAAAGTACATTTCTACCACTTTTAGTGGAGAAAACTCCGTCAGAACGATGTAGGACTTTCCGAACATAAACTTTTTTATTCTGTATAACTAAAGTTGGTAATTTGCATTTTACCACTATTAAACATTCAACGGAACATGCAAAGGTGAAGTAGTTAATAAAAACAGATTTAATAAAACCGTGGCTACTATATCAATTTATTTTATTGTAAAAATTATTGTAATATGTATATACATTTAGATCTTTATATAATTATTACCTAAATCTATATAAGATCTAGTCATTTCTTATTATTTACAATAATTAAAAGGTAAAGGTGCAATTCTCACAATTTCTAAGTGAGGCAATTTCAGATGAAGTTTCTACCGTTCAGCGCCTACTGTGGTGTCAAATTTGACGTTTTTCTATTACGGTTTCCTTGATAACTCAGCGAGCGACAAAGTAAAAAACGCTTGCTCCTCGAAAAGTGCAACTTTGTGTTTTGTTTTGAAGCGCAAACATGGTACTATTACTTCTATCTTCAGCACTTACCTTTAAAATTCAAGCAGCAAATGTTTAATAAATTATTAAAGCAGATAAAAAATAACTTTAAGATAATAGCTTTAATGATGTATAAAAAATTTTTGCTTGGATTTAAAAGATACAATAATATACCAGAAATATTACCCAGAAACAAGATTGGCGAAAAGGAAACCAAAAAGTGTGTTACAATAAATCAAATAGTAAATTACATACTACGTTCATTGCTAAAATGACATGTTTGCTCCATTATGGCGACCACTTGGCGATGTCCCGGAGGTATGGCGTTTTGAATTCTTTGTTCTACAGTTCATTGTTAGAGATCGAACGCTGTAAGAACAACACCGATACGTCACTGTCTCATAGCAACCCATAAAGTGATATGGTGTTATTCTAACAGCGTTGGATCTCTAAAAGGCGAAACAACAGCGTGGGCCATGGTCCATGACTATAGTGGAAAAATTACACCTTTCGGTCAGTATGGCGGACCTTAAGTGACGCCATACTGGTAAAATGGTGCTAGATAATGACAGCGCATTTTTGTGACATTTTCAAGCTATTTGCGTAAGTATGAGTAATATACAGGCACAGGGTAAGTTTTTAAAAACCTGACATAGGCTTTTTCTTTTATTTGAACAGTAAGAGTATTAGTTCCAAAAGCAAAGTTGTTTGAAATAACCCAATTAAGAAAAATCGCAAAAAAATATTTTTATAGCGTTGCCAGTTTTTGCAGCAAATTCAAAAAAGATATGATTTTAAATAGCAACACCGCATTTTCTTTATAACCGTTTAATATATTTGAAAGTTCTGTACAAAAAACTTCATATACAATTTTTTTGTTGGAGTGGCCATTTTTGAATAATCAGGCGAAAATAATTTGGTTTTGGCCTATTTATTAAACGAGGAAAATTGAGAGAAAAATAAAACAAACTAAGTGGTTGCAAAAAACACAAAATTTAACTAACCCAATAAGTTAAATTTTTTTGTGTTTTTGCCACTACAGTTGTTTTATTCTCTCAATTTTCCTCATTTAATAAATAGGCCAAAACAAACTATTATTGCCTGATTGAAAAATGGCTATCAAAAAATGTATATGGTTTTGTACAGAACTTTAAAATTTAATTTTAATTAGATAAAAGACACTTTTATTAATCCTATATTTCAATTTCATTTAATTCCTTAAAAATCCGTTTTGCGAGTGAACTACCCTAAATATACCGAATGACAACGAATTTTCTTCAGTATAAATGTATTGCTTTCAAATTGTGGAATGATATATTGTGCCATCAGATGCTGATTTTAGATATAATAAATGCTTTTAGATTTAAAAAATGCGGTGTTGCCATTTAAAAAATACCTTTTTTGAATTTGCTGCAAAAACTGGCAACGCTGTAAAAATATTTTTTATCATTTTTCTTAATTGGGTTATTTCAAACAACTTTGCTTTTGGAACTAATGCTCTAACTGTTCAAATAAAAGAAATAGCCTATGTCAGGTTTTTAAAAACTTACCCTGTATAATTTAAGAAAAAAAAACAGTTTACTTACATGAAAATACTACATTTTCAACTGTTATAAAATACAGTAAATATGACATTTTCAGAACAGCGCACGGATTTTTTTTTCCGATTCCTCTTTCCGTGCGCTTATACAAAAATCCCTCCATGGAAACTGTTCATAACAACGATTTATTTATTAATGACATATTTTATTTTCTGTTAGTGAAATTTATGCCATTTTCAAAAAATGAATTCAGATTTGGAAGAAAATCCGGATATTTCCGATATTATATTACAACAAGCGGCAGAAGTGAGTGCAGATTTATTACCAGTAAAATCCAGGTTGAGATATGAACATGAATATCACATTTTTACCGAATGGCGGACTCAGAAAAGAATCAAAATTGTAAGTGACGATATTCTCTTAGTTTATTTTTCTGAAAAAGCCAAATCTATGAAGTCGTCGATTCTCCATGTTAAAGAGTTGTTTGGCAATAAAAGAAAATACTCACAACCAATATCCAAAAACTATCGCTTTTTTGAAACGACAAGCTGTAGGATATGTACCAAAGAAATCAAGGTTCTTACATCAGAACAAGTAACCAAATTTTTATGTGAAGCTTCAGATGGACAATATTTACTAGCAAAAGTAATTTTGGGTGTTTGGCATCTTCGGCGCATGCCGCAGAGATGATTTAATACGTTTGAGTTTAGACGATGTGGAAGATAATGGGCGTTTCCTTGTCGTGTTCTTACGAGATGGAAAAACTCACAGGTCAAGAAGTTTTACCATTACCAATGAAAATTGCAAATTCAATCCCTGTTCCACCAAAAACGCAGATCTCCGCCCTAAAAATATGGAAGTAGAAAATTATTTGTTGCATACGAAACCAAAGATGTTACGCTCAACATGTTGGGTGCCATACTATCAGTGGTATTCCAAAACTTGTTGCAAAATACTTAAAACTAAAAATCACGAAGAATATACCGGACATGGGCTTAGGCTTCTTGGCTCCATGTTGGTAGAAAGCGGTGATCTGCTCCACTTTGAAAAGACACGGAGGAATGGCTTTCTTCCAATGTAGCAAAAGGATATATAAGAGTCCATACAAAGAAAAATGAAGTGTCCCAAAGTTGTTTAGGCCTTGTAATTGGAAACTACAAAATCTGTAACAGTCTCAACGTTCAACAAAAAGAAATACAAAAGGGATTGAGCTTTAACAATAATATGTACAATAAATATAACCATTAATCATAACGGTTCCGTCCAAAATTAATAACCTTAATTTTTTTGTTAATTTTTTATTTTTTAAATGTTGTTTTCTAATTCATTTTTGATTTTTGTATATAATTCGTTTCAGGTCCAGTTAAAAATATTCGTTCTTCATGACTTCGTTCGGCTGCGTTCTACGAGAGAATTTTCACGCGCCGGAAAAATCGGATTTCCGTACTGGTAATGAAATATACTATTTTATTATATTTTTGGTAATTTAAAAATCTCATTTATTTACGTTATATTTTTTTTTTAAATTAATATAATTTCAATTAAAAAAAAACATAACATTTGTTTATATTTCAGATATTTAGCTTATCTGTTTATCCAATTTGTTTTATCTTGGGATAGTTCACAAAGACTTAAAGCCTAAGCAATAACGTACCATGAGTGTCTTAGGTAAGGTAAGATGTAGTTTAATAACACACGATTTATATGTTTGGAGGTTTAAAGAGAAAAAATGGCAGCAGGTTCCACAGTCTAGATACTATAGGGATAAAAAATCGAAAATGTGGGAAGTTTAAAGTCTTTTCGGATGGACTGTAAAGAAATGCATACTAATTGAGGTACCTTAGCATTTACTTGGTGAGAGTTAGAAGAGTAGCCAATTACAATAAGTGATATACATATATTAAAAGGAAAAGTAAAGGCGCCAAGAACAACGTTTCGGTAAAAGATTGTAGAAAGAAAGCCTGTTAAAGACCGCATCATACCAGACCTTACGAGCCTTAGGTATGTCAAGAGCAACAATCTAGGTTTCGCCAAGAAACTGAAGTGACTTGTTCCAGTTATGTAGTAGATTTACTCTTAATCTTACACCTCCGATAAGAGGGCTTCACGAAGAAAAAGGTGTAAAATAGTGCACACTATTTCTTAATTACGAACAGACGTATTAATTTAAAATTTTGACAGGACAACCATTTTATCACAATTTTGCAACAAAAGTGGGACAAATTCTTGTAAGAAAATTTCACAAAATAAATTATTTCCAGTAGTTATAAGTACTAACCCCAAAAAAATCTAACAGATTCCTATTGCCTGAAAGCCCTCATCATGTTTTTGCTGATATCTCAAAAACTGTAATATTTATAAAATAAAATAAAAGTCAAAAGATAAATTTTCAATTTATGGTGCCTTAATAATGAGCATGATTTAAATAGGACATCTTACCTAAAACCTATTATTTTCACGTTTATCGAGGACTGTCTATTATTTAAAACCTAATTATTGTTACATCTTACCTTTTTTGTTAATTTTTAAACCTCATGCCACTTAAAATCACTGTATACCATTCAGTAACACTTCACTTGCTGAAATAATTTCACAAAAAAATCTGCCCCGATGCCCAAATCCAGGGCAGGGACTAGTCGGTAAGTGGGGACAAGCACTCCTATTTATCTATCCCGATTAAAGAAATAGGGGGGACACGATCTAGGATAGAAGACTGCTAAAATCGGTTAAAGAATTGTCCAATTTAATTTTAGATTTGTGCGTGTTATACTGGGTGTTGGGAAAATGATAATTTGATTATTGGATTTTAAAAGCAGAAACCTCGAAATATCAAATATAGGCTGATAATTTTTTCAGGAATTAATATTAAAAATGTTTATAAAGGGTGTCTTAAAAATAATGTGTTTAAAAGTTGTATCTATCCTGACGTTAAAATAGGTTGTATATTTAACCAAACTATTATTTCTGAAATTGTTTCGTAAAGTAGGTAAAAAGAGTTTTTTTTTCTAAATTTTGAAAGGCGCCTTTACCTTGGGGGTGGTTGCCAAACCATCTCGGGGGCGGAAATTTTCTTTTAAATTTTGACCACAGGAATCGACAGAAATATGATTTCTAAGTAAAAAATGTACTATGCTTTTTTTTGTAAAATGCATACTTCTTGAGTTATTTGCGATCGAAAGTCGGAGTTTTTCGTCGATAAAATCAACGTTTTTAATTGGTTTTTTGCAAATAACTCGATAAGTATGCACTTTATCAAAAAAACTGTAAATAACAAAATTGTAGCTTAAAAAAAATTGTTTGTAATTGCTGTGGGCAGGGCCGCCGGCAGTGGGGGTCAGGGGTGTCCGTAGACCCCCCTGGGTTTTTAAAAATTACCTAAAATTAAACATTTTCGTCTAAATCCTTAAATTTTGCAATATTGCCTAGGAATTTAAATAAGTATGATTATTATTTAAAAATTAAAGTTGTGGTATTTTATTTGTGTTTTTAATTTAATTAATTCTAGACTAGTAAATTGACTTAAACTTTTTGACCCCTTCTACATTTTTTCTGGCGGAGACCCTGGCTGTGGGACCAAAACAAACCAAGTTGTGGTTTGTTAAAGGTTAGCCGTTATTCATCAAACACAAAATTTCAGAGTGTCAAAGGCAAATAACGCAAAATCTACGAATTTTTCGTTCGAACTAATAATAACTTTTTTAAAGCATTTGCAAAGACTTTTTTTCTAAAAAAGGTATATATAATAAAAGTTAAGTGAGTTATGATTAAAATAAGGTTATACCAAAATTCTTTGACAGCAAAAATCTTCGAAAACACTTCCCTAATTATCACTTATAATACCACAAGTGTCAAATTATTTCCGGAAATTTTTTGAAGTCACGAATATTTTGAAAATTTTCCCCATAAGGCGGAAAATTTTTTATTTCGTGGGTGAGAAAAAATTCGGATAATTTTAGACACGAATGTATTCGGTAAGAAAATTTCACACCAAAGTGTTAAAAAAATAAGGATGTTTTGTGACAGTTTTGAAATGTAAATAGTAGGTACCTAAACTTTGTATGTCAATTCAAAGAGACAATATAATTGTCATTTTATATGCGTAGTGTCAAAAGAGCGAAAAGTATATTTGAGTATAGAGTTCTTTCATGATGTTTTTTCAATGATATTCACATGCATATTACATTATTAAGTTAAATAAAATATAAGTAACGGATTTTAGTTGCACAAAATAATAAAAGATAAGTTGATGGTAGTTTACTCTTTCAAATTTCTATAAATTCGTTTTACTTAAGTTGGTAGAAATATATTTTCTTACAAGTTATTGGACGCAGTATCTAGTATCAATGAAATTTACATTCATATTATTATGTTAAATAAAAATACAATTATCTCACTTTAGTTACACAAAATAATAAAACATAAGTCGATAGTAACTCAGTCTTTCGGTTTTCTACAAATTCGTTTTACTAAAGTTGGTAGAAATACATTTTGTTACAAAAAAGTTGAAGCAGTAGGTATGTAGTATCAACGAAATTCACATGCATGCATTAGGTTAAATAAAATATAAGTAACAAAGTTTAGTTACACAAAATAATAAAAGATAAGTCGATGGTAGTTCACTTTTTCAAATTTCTATAAATTCATTTTACTAAAGTTGGTAGAAATATATTTTCTTACAAGTTATTCGACGCAGTATCTAGTATTATTGAAATTTACTTGCATATTATTATGTTAAATAAAAATATAATTATCTCACTTTAGTTAAACGAAATAATAAAAAATAAGTCGATAGTAATTCAGTCTTTCAGTTTTCTACAAATTCGTTTTACTAAAGTTGGAAGAAATACATTTTGTTACAAAAAAGTTGAAGCAGTATCGAGAGCAGTATGTAGTATCAACGAAATTCACATGCATGCATTAGGTTAAATAAAATATAAACAACGGACTTTAGTTACACAAAATAATAAAAGATAAGTCGATGGTAGTTCACTTTTTTAAATTTCTATAAATTTATTTTAATAAAATTGGTAGAAATACATTTTCTCACAAAAAAAAAATTAGTTTAACGAGCGACAACACGACGCGCGTTAAACGGCTTTGTGTTCCGGTACTTATCTGTCAGTTTGTTGTAGTCAAAAATGTCATCGAATTCATGTCAAGTACACTAACGTTATTTAACCATAAATTAATTATCTAAAATCGTTGTGTTTTACAAATATTTTAGAATGAATCGGTTTGAGAAATACGTTTTATGTAAGTTTTGTAAAGAAGTCATGAAATTAAAATGTATCATCGGAACTTAAAATTTTTAATGTATTTATTACAGAATAGGGCCAGACATTTATTCACCAAATTTGTTCGGGATTATTAAACATCATTTACTTCTAATGTCTAAGAAATATGGATGCCTTCGTGGATCACAACAGAATAAGATTGTTTCAAAGTACTATATATATTTTTTGAAACATAGACAATTTATAAAGTTTGGTGAATGTGTCCTTATTTATTCCCCATTAAAGAAAGAAGAAGGGGCTAAGGAATTCCAGGAACATTTAGACGCTTTGCTTAAAAATGATTGTTAATTATATATAACAATTAAAGTATAATAATCAACTACATAATAAAAAATATTTGGTAAATTGTTAAAGGATTTTCACTTATTAACTTGAGATATTATTTTTGAATAAATTCGATATAACCTGAAAAATGTAATGTTAATTATAAACGTCAAAAATTTCCAGTGTAATTTCATGCTCCTTACCCCAAGGAGGATGAAAATTTCCGGAATTTTTTTAGTTGCTATGGTAACGAAACAAAATGCAAACTTTTAATTGGTCGAAAGTACTGGGTGTGAAATTTTCACCCTAATTTAAATGAGTCGTAGCCCTTTTTTAGTTCTCTTTATCTATGTATCCTAAATACATTTTAAAATTTTAACCAATTTAAATTGCTTAATTTTGAAAAAAAATGGATCTGCAAGTAAAAATTAAATTTTACAATTTTAATAAAAAATAACCTTTTCTTAAAAATAATTCGAAAACTAAGGGAGATACGTAAAAAATACTTGGGTATTAAATTGTAGCTTTTTGAATTACAAACATTTTACTTTTTTTTTTTTAATTTTCTGTATGACGGAAATTAAGTGAGATTTAAACGTTTAAAACGACAAGCACTACCTTGCTTCAGCCCTTTAAACTCACCCCTATAAAAAGGGTTTTAAACAGTTTTAATATAAATAAATAAAAAAAGTAAAAAAAAAATTGGAGCATTCTAAAAGCGAATCAATTTAAAAAAAAAACCCAGTTTTGTATTATTTTTTGCATTGTAAAATTGTTAGGGGTGGATTTTTAGGGATTAAAAAATTACAAAATTAACTAATTTATGTTTGTAATTTTTAGATATAATATTTTTAAGCAGTCACATTTTTTAATTACAACTCTGTGACAATATGTTAATTTTTCTAGAGTAAACAATTTTTTTAATAAATTATAATAAGGGTTGATTTTCAAGGGTTGAAATATGTTAAATAATATGTTAACACTCTATTTTTCAATTTATATGAGCCTAATTTTATGTGACTTAAGCTTTAATATGAAAGTTTAAAAAGTTTTTGCAATAAGAGGTAATTTTCACCTCTAAAAAATAAAAAGCTACCTTTAGCATAATGGAGATTTTAAAGAGAAGAGTAAGTTAAGCTCAATCCCAAATTTTCATGCAAAACGCTGTGATAATTAGGGCAAATATGTATTTTTTAAAATCATAATAGGGGTGGATTTTTAAGGGCTGAAATATTTTAAATAATGTTTCAAAGAAACAAAGTACTACTTTTTTAGCTTATTTGAGTCAAATTTTACTGTGTGTATAGTTTTATTGGTTTCATCAATAAAGGGTAGTTTTCACCCCTAAAAAATCAAGAGCGGCCATCGGCATAATATAGATTTTAAAGAGGAGGGTAAGTTAAGCTTAATCCCAAATTTTCATGCAAATCTATGCATTTTGAAAAAATTGCCAGGTTTTGCACTTTTTTAGCTCTCTGGACTATTTATACTCTTGAATATTTCTTTAAATGAGCTGTTTTATTTATAAAAAAAATCATGTCAACGTTTATATATGATTTATATATCTTTCTTAATAAAAGCTTTCTCCTAATATTTTAATGTTTTTAGTCTAATTTTATTAATGTGTTTTTTTGTTATCATAAAACACAAGATTAATTACCAGTACACACAGTGGCGTACCCAGAAAAAAGTTTTTGGGGGGGGCAAGCCAGGCCCACCGCAGGCGCTGTCAGAGACCAGTCCGCGAACCCAGAAAATTTTGGGGGTGCCATGCCCAATTTTTACCAAGAAGTCGTTTAAATCGTTAAAATAACAAGCAGTCGGCGCCCTCTTAAATGGCAAATGGAGTCTCCCCCGCTAGCTACGGCCCAGGTCTTGAAAATAATTTTTTCTTAAGTCTTTTGGGGGGAGCAAATGCCCCCTTGCGTCCCCCTGGGTACGGCACTGAGTACACAGACAGACATACAGATTTCTGCTTAATAAAAATATTTTTTGCTCATTAGGCCATGTAAACCAAAAAATGACTTATTTTACCTCCACAGCACGAAGTTATGACCCAGGAGTTTAAACAGTTAGGCTTTTCAACGAAATTGTGTACATGAAGTATGGGGCAGAACTTTTGTCGGCAGATGGCGCTACTTTTCAGGATGTACAAATTTAAAGTGTTGTGCGGGAAGTATTAACTTTCTGTTCTGTTTCTTAGATGTTATTAAATACCATTATTTATTAAATAGAATTAATGATTGATAAACAAAATGAAAAGTCTATAATATATAATTGTACTTTTTTTATGAAAACCGAATATTTGACTTTAATAATACTAAATACTAACAATATATTTGAAAATTAACAAAATTATACGATTAAGTAAACAATTATTATGAAATTTATTTATTTATCAAAAAAAACTTACAATTAAATTTTAGTTACAATTACAAAATTATTGAAAAAATCTATACGTCGTGTTTGTGCATATAAAAATGAACCCAGATAATAGTGCACTTTTTGTCACTCATGGCGTCAGACGTACCGTTACCATTATTATTAAGTACTCCTTAAAATGCATACCGACGTGGTTGATTAATCTAAAAAAATAATGTAATGAAAGAAAAATAATTCTTAATTTTTTCGGAATTTTTAAGTGATTAATTTTAAAATGGGACCATACTCTGCAATTTCTGTGTGCATGAGTTGTCAAAAAGGTAGTGAAAAAAAGCATTATCCAAAGAACCGAAAGTAAGTAACCTCAAAAATATTTGTAAATACCTAAAAGTATATGTTTTTCACATCAATTTTATATTTGTGACTACTAAAAATGTAATTGTAAATTTTTCATTAATAAATAATTGAATTTGATAATGATTGTTTATTTAGTCAATAATTTCTTTATTTTCAAATATATTTGTAAGTATCTAGTATCATTAAAGTAAAATACTTTGTTTTTATTAAAAAAAAAAAATGACGAAATCAAAAGTCTATAATATAAAATTGTAATTTTATATTATACCCTTTCTTTGCTTAGTAGGCAGGTGAAAAAATTATATAATAGAAAAAAAGAAGAATTATAGTAGGCCGACTGTAAAAATCATAAAACATTATACAAAAGTAGGCCGAATAGAGCTTCTCCACGGAAGTTTAAAGGTATATGGAAGGCCAATGCTGTAGAACAAAATTGTCTAGGCGTGCAGGGCAGCGGGATAGGGGAATTGGCCCCGCAGAGTTTGCGCAATAAATAGTAGGTCAGGTCCGGACTTCCATAATTCTTTGTATAAACTTGACATCAAATCAAATTTCAAATTGAAACTAACTGTACTATCACTGATTTTTTTAATAAAAATTGTTGGTTATAAAACGATACTATTATAGAATATTTCTACCAAAAATCTTGGTAAAACAAATAAAAACACGTTTTTTGAATTAAATTTCAAACATTGTATGATAGTTTCATGTACTTATTAACAATTTTGTGATAAAAGAAGGGCAAGATAGTGATGAGTACCTAAGTGTAAACCTAATTTCTTTTTAATGATCCACAGAAATACACAAACATTGTGGTATTCATCTAAAAGATAGTTAAGATTACCTTACTTTTCTCACTGCTATTGCCTGACTCTAGTGTACTTATCTTTAAGGTAAGTGTATGTTGAAACTCTTTTTTCCCAAAGATACGTTATGCAGAACGGTAATAAAAAATTAATGGCCTTTTCTGCTAAGATGGGGAATTAATTTTTTACACTGAGCTAGAAGTCTATTAAAGAATGATCTGCAAAAGCAGGTTTTAGGGAATTGTCAGAGGATAAGTCAATGAGCTTTTTTTCCAATAAAGGTAAGAAGGGTTAGACTTATATCTCCTTGAAAATGATTGCGTATCCAGTTGTTCGATCCAGGTTTATTAGGAAAATACTTTAAACGTTAATTGAAACTGTATGAGATGTTCAGTAATATCTCTTTTAATGTTTTCGTTAAGTTGAATTTTATTATTTGAATAAACAATCAGACATTGATTACAAAGGTTAAACTTCTTTAGCGTGGCTTCTATTTTATCATACACATGAAAATCATTACTCCAGGACCTTGTAATGACATATTTAGTTCATTAAATTTATAAAAAATATCAAGATAAGTCCTCTTTTTTTATGTAACATACATGGGAGTTAAATAAATTACAGCTGGATTGCCTAAAAAAAATTAGCCGCAGCTACCTTTAATTGAATATACTGAGTGATAAAGGAGCATAAATTACCCTTTTTTTGCTTTTTTAAGATAGAAAAATGAAACTTTGGCACCTAAAAATAAAAAAAATCAAAACTGTCAAAATTTGACATATGGGGTACTGTTGAACGCAGAATGTTTCCAAAAATCGAAAATTGTAAAAATATGTAGTGTGTCTTATTTAAAAATTGAAAGTTAAGGCTTTTTTCGCTGAAACCGCCATGGGAAGTCAAGCGCTTTGTTAAAAAACGTCAAATTTGACATTATATGATATCCCTAAGTTTTATTTTTTAATTTTGCAGAAAAAAAGAGGGTGGACCATGTTCCCGGGAATGTATTTTTAATTTAAGGGGTCAGTCTACTCGGTCATTTTTACAAAATATTTTTTTCTATTTTTCAAAAGTTTATGCATTTAACAGCATTCGCTGAAAACTTTTAAACGATTCGAGCATTCTAAATGTTCTTTTCTGACTCTGACGTTTTATTATCCAAGCGCGCGACACAGGTGACAAAGCGCTCTAGCTTTAGCAAACCGCAAATCATCAGAGGCTTCTAAAGAAAGCAAGAATAAAGCTTAGAGAAGATAAATTAGATAAAAGTCAAATCCTGGAAGAAGCAGAAGGAATTTTGTATGGTGCAGGCATTGCCAATTAGATATTGGTAAGATTTTTTTTTCAGGTTTTCGATAAAAAAAGACTTTAAACGCGTTTATCTCAAAACTATGTTTTTCGACCTTATGTTGTCCGATTTTAAGAGACTACTTAACCGATTTTTATGAAATTTTAAGTGGATAACCCTTAGATGTATGAGTTCGATTCGACCTACAATCATCTCAGAATTTTAATTTTTACTAATTTTTTTTAAAGCAAAAATCACAAAAAAAACCCTTTTAATTTTTTTTTCTAATATAGTCCGTCATTTTGTTTATTACATGTAAAATTTAATGATTGTAGATCGAATCGAACCCACTGATATACCTAATCTAACGCCACTTAATGTTTTAATTTCAGATGATTCGTTTTAAAGATATGGACAACGTAACTCACATGTCTATATACTTTTTAAAACGTAACCGTTACCTATAATTATTATGTATACAAAATGTATAAAATTATAAAAAAAAATCCTAGCAGTGCAAGAATGTGTTTATTAAGCCCAACATCTTTTTTAATATTAACTTTGATAGAAGCTTGTCAAAAAAATAGTGAAAATACCGTTTTTTTAGAGCGCGCCAAGTAGACTTACCCCTTAAAGTAGTTGCGGCTAAAATTTTACAGGTAACCTATTCTACTATCAAGCGGCCGGATCTTAGACTTAATGATTTTATTTAAATGTCACTATTAAGTGTTATTAGTACTTAATAATACGTAGTTATTTTGAGTGTATTCGATATGGGCACAGAATATTACGGTCTATTTTATGCCACTCTTTAGGTCACCATTTTAATGACCTATATTGGCTGTTTTGGGATTATAAATCCTCCTCTGCTTCCAGTAAAGCAACACGGAGCGACACTCCCATATATTCCTTTAAAATTTATCTGGAATCTATCTATCTACCTCTTACTTTACTTAAGGCACCCACGATACGTTAGTACTTCGTGGAATGTCCCAAGACAAAAGGTTTTAAAAATAAATGCATTATGCAAGTGTTGCATAACATAACGTTCTAAAAATAGCTGAAAAAGTCTAGTGTTATAAATAAATCCATAAAACTTCTTGTTGTCTTAATTAATTATATTTCTAATTGAATAATAGAAAATTATTATATGGATATAGAGAAGCGCTCTACTTATACGGTTAAATTTTAATGTGTTCGTGTTTTAAGTGCGGGTTATTTTAATTATTATGGTTATTGTCTTACTTAACAAATTTCTTTTTGTGCAGTCCAGATGGGGCATGTTGCTTTTCTTGAAATAAAAGCTGTTTAGAATTATGTATGTTCAGTCATGCATATATCAATTTTGTTATTCTGTTACCTTACCTTTTCTGCGTTCCGCAAAATACATATTTGTATTACATTTTTTTATTTGAAAGAGGAACTCTATCAGCTCCTCTAGCCTTTTGGCCGTCCTGGACAAAAATAAGAATTTCCGCCCCAGAAATTGATTTGGTGGTAAAGGGAAGGGAGGGGGTATTGAATTAAGTTAAAAATTAAATAAGATTTAAAAAAAAACACACACAATTTGAAAACAATGTTTTTTTATCTTAATAACAAAAAACATTAGCTACATGCAAATTAACAACTTAAAAATAATTAACAAAAAACTTTTTTGCGAACTTTCAATTCCGCAAAATTTTTAATAACTTTTTTAAGGCTAATTTTCTTTTATATTTGTATTATATATCTTTCATTCTAAAGAGATGTTCCTAGAATGCAGTCCTAACATAAAATATTATATATACGCCAATTTTTATTTATTTATTTTTTGATGTAGACATGCAGTAGTGTCTTTAGCGGTTTTTCTGGACCCTAGGATATTTTAATAAAAAAGCATCGCAGATGCCAAAACTAGCCTTTTAGTGTAGAAAGCACTGTTGAAAATATTATTTTAGCCTTTTTAGAAGCCCGATTAGAAAAGTAATAAAAAGGCGTCGCAGACGCCATATTTCTTTCTTAACGTAGACAATACTTTATCAATAGTCCCTTATGGGTGTTATGGAGAAGGGGATAATTAATCAAAAAACCATTGCAGATGCCAGATTGATTTTTTGAATATAGAAAGAAGTGTAAAAATTGTAGTTTTAGGTTATTTTCAAGGTCTGTTTAAAACACACAAGAACCAAACCGTCGGAGACGCCACAATTTAATCTTAATGTTGACATACGCTCGCCACCGACCGCATTTAGTCAAGGCGCTTAAGCATTCTGAACCATTTAAATTGTTTAAAAATCATATAACAAATGGATTATTTGCACAAAATTATAGGATTATTGCTTTAATTTATTGTATTTAAATTAGGGTACATATTCTTTCCGAACCTCTATCATTACAAAAGAAAGTACCCATAACAATAGTGGAGAAAAATATTTAAACTTAACATACAGGGTGATGCACGTTGAGTGTCCTATTAAAAGTCCTGAGGAACCAAAAAAGAACTTTTTGAAATTTGGCACACAGCGATAACAGGTAATAGCTACATTTTAAAATATTTTGTCAAGTCAGGTTGCCAGATCTAACCGAAACCAACAGCAACATTGTAATTTTAAATGGAACACCCTGTTTTTTATTGCATATTCGATTCTACACAAAATTCTAAGTAAGTTTATCAAATTTGCCTATAGCAATCTTACCGTTTTTAAAAAATAAATAACTATTTTTTAAGGAAAATTACCATGTTAAAAAGGTTTATATTACGTGCTAAGCTGGATACTAGAATTTTTATTTTGGTTAGACAATGCATGTGTTTATAAGATCTACATGTATTATAGAATATTTCCACAGGGTGAAAAAAATTTACTTTACCGAGATTAAATAATGATTAAAACTCATTTTTTTTAACAACATACTATTTATTTTAAATAGACCTATTACCTACAAAATGTCATACATTTTTCTATACCCATCTGCCACCGTTTTTTAAATATAAGCAAATTTTTATTTTTTAAGCATTTATTCCTTATTAATCAAACAAAATAAATAATGTTTACCTTATTTGTCAAATAGTTGTCAAAGCAATTTAAAATACAAACTTCCATGGCAGACCTAGGTAAATTGTAAATTAAGCCGGTGGTTTACTGTAGATAGTATTTAAAAACAGAGAAAAAATTAAAATTCGTTTGTATTTAAAAAACGGTGGCAGATGGGTATAGAAACATGTATAGACATTTTGTAGGTAAATTATTGGTCTATTTAAAAATATAATATAGTAGTATGTTGTATTTAAAAAAAAGAGTTTTAATCATTATTTAATATCGGTAAAAATGCAAATTTTTTGGGACACCCTGTAGGATATATTGCTATAATAGCATGTAGATCTCTTAAATACATGCGTTTTCTAACCCCAAAAAAATTTCTAGTATCCAGCTCGGTTAGGCACGTAAATATTAAACCTTTTTAACATGGTGATTTTCCTTTTAAAAAATAGTGATTAATTATTTTCTTAAAAACGGTAAGATATAGGTATAGGAAGATGTTAATAAAACTTACTTAGAATTTTTTGTAGAATCTAAATATGCGAAAAATAATAGGGTGTTCCATTTAAAATTACAATGTTGCCGCTGGTTTCGGTTAGATCTGGCAACGCTGCACTTGCCAAAATATTTCTAAAATGTAGCTTATTACCTGTTATGGCCGTGTGCCAAATTTCAAAAAGTTCCTTGTTTTGGTTTCCCAGAACTTTTAATAGGACACTCAACGTGAATCACCCTGTATATGCTTTTGGACTAAAATAAGAAGTTTTTTTAGCTAGGAATTTTTGCGTATTTGGCACAATTCGGCGTAACAAAAACGGCGCCGCACCGCAGATCGATTTTATAGCTTTTTATAAATTCATAATAACGATTTTATTGTTCACAAAGAAAATGGTAAATGCCTAATTGGCAAAAAATTAAAAATTAAATTACTGGCTCCCAAAGGAGACTTTATTTATTTACTTGTTACTTGTTTTATATTTTATCGATATAAATGCCGCCCCAAATTTTGCTGCTCCGGGCAGATGCCCGGGTTGCCCTCCTAAAGCTGGCCCTGCCCTTAAGACTATTAGAGGCGTGGTATAGAAGAATGGAAAAAAAGCTACCATGCGGTATGGATATAAATTAATTGAATGCAGTTGTGTGTGGAAAATTCATGTACTAAAAAGTCCTTGAGGGGTACTCGCCAAATACTCTTCACAATGAGACAGCTATGGTCCTGAGCCTGGGGTATAGATATTGAATCTGCTCACTCCTAAAAACTGGCAGAGAGCCTGAAAAAAGTAAAGAAAATAATTAAAATAAACACTTGTTAGAAAATATTATTACATATTGACACAAATCCAAATAACACACTGGTAAGTTTTGATATTGTTAGTTTGTTTACAAATGTCCCTGTCAATAACACGTTAAATATTGTTAGAAATAAGTCAAAGAATGTAGTCCAACTTGGTAAAAGAACCAAACTAAACTGTATAATTCATTTGAAACATGGTGTGAAGAAAAAGGCGTTAGAACTTTGAAAGAGGAGGTACTTTTAGCCTATTTTCTCAAATTAAGCAAGGAATTTAGTCCAAATACTTTATGCTTGAAATACTCCATGCTAAAAAGTGTTGTAAAGATCAAGAAAAATGTAGATATCGGCAAGTTTTATAAGTTAGCAGCATTTATTAAGAAACAAAATGTAGACTTTCGGCCAAAAAAGTCAAGGGTTTTTTCAAAAAAAGAAATACTACATTTATTAATGAAGCACCTGATGAAATATATCTTTTGATAAAAATTGCGACCATTTTCAGACTTGCTGGCGCCTGCAGACGAGAAGAACTCGCAAATTATAATTACAATTAATAATTGTTGTGAAGATACCAGACACAAAAAACTATACCTCATGTACTTTCGTCCTGTCTGAAGAGATCAACGACGGAAAGTATTTGTTCTTATATCGGAAGTATACAGCATTAAGGCCACCGACAACACATCAACGGTTTTTCGTATATTTTAAAGGGGGAATTTGCACACAACAATGCGTTGGGATCAATACATTTGGGAAGATGCCTTCTGAGATAGCAGCATTTTTAAAGTTGCCGAATCCAGAGCTATATACCGGCCACAGCTTCCGGCGATCTTCTGCAACGTTACTTGCAAATTCCGGAAAAGGACTCATAGATATAAAGCGGTTAGGCGGTTGGAAATCAACAACGGTAGCCGAGGGATACATTGAAGAATCAACAGGCTAAAAAAGGGGTTAAGTAAAAAAAAATTAAAATGCAACAAGCCAAAAACTCTCAAGAAGCCATATGAAATGTCCTGTTCCACATATACTTTTAACATTAATATGTCTTAATAATAATTAATAATGAATATTATTTTTTTTTGTATAATCAGTTAAAATAAAAATTTAATTATTACTTGGATTTTCAATTTTTACTGAAATATTCTATATTTCTAATAATCATATTCTTTGATAAAACGCTCGTAGAAAAAGTATTCGCAAGTAGAAAAAGTATTGTTCCTAATACTTGCGCAAAGTGACTTTTCCGCACTTAAAGCTTATCCGAACTCTGCTTCGCGTCGTTCGTCTAACTGCTTTGGCGTGCGGAAAAGTATCACTTTGCGCACTTATTAGGAAAATAACTATTTCCGTGTATGTTTAAATTCCTGACTATTCCCGACTTTCGTTGAGTTCATACCTTTTTAGTAGCTCAGTGGTATAGATGCTTCTTATTATTTCTCTTCTACTACTATTCCCTGTAATAACATGGCATGTATGTGAGGAAAGTAAAAATGTGCTAATGGGTAAATGGAGAGAAGTTTCTGGAAAGTGCATTTCATAACTTTCCGAATTTTAAAATTTTACATTTATACAATATAAACATAAAAACATATTCCATTGAATTATTGCTTATGGTAACAATTTTTCTATAGAAACTAATTTATCATAGGACCGAAGTTATTTTATGATTCTAATTTAACATATTTTTTAAAAATTTTGTTGATATATTTTTAAATAAAACTAATCATATTTGAAACATTACTATAATTTCGTCCCATATTGTTTTTGCAATGACACAGATTTTAATTATAATTTGAATTAGACGATTTACATTTACGAGTAGGAAGTAGTTTCCAGATGCCTCTCCGAGGGCCTAATAATCGCAATTCTTAATTATTTTCCCAGATTTATTGACAAACCCTTTTTCGCATACGACATTCATAAACGGTTAAAGACTTTAGAAGTGCCGCTGGTTAAAGTTTAAAGTATTAACTTAGTCTAGGATTGCAATTATTATTATGTTTTTAATTAGGTATAACAAATTCAAGATTTGCAAATATCCAATCCACGAAAAAAGAATGTTGAACTGAAATAGCATGTAACAAGGCTAAAGACGGGGTTTTAAAATGGGGTTTAGTGGAAAGCGAATAGTATAGAACTACGTTGTCCTTGCACGCAGGTTAAACACATTCTTTGAACCATGTATAGTCTTCTAAAGTATACCGGTTGCTCTTGTCTTCATTTATGGATTATACCTCCGAAAAAAAAAATGGGATCGGTAGGTTTTAAAAGGGGCAGAACATTAGGGACGGATTAAATAATATAAAGATTTAAAATTTTTTTTGTTTATTTAGGTAAGTATAACCTTAAAATTCATTAAGAAATTAAATATATCAAAGTTTTAATAAATTTATAACTGCATTATCATACAAAATTTAATTTTTAATCTAAATATCTAAACATTTTGGGTTTTTTTTAACCAAGGACTTAAATTCAATTTTTCCCCCAAAAAACCTTAGTTTTTTAATACAGTGCCGTCAGCTCAGCTGGTTTAGTGAAAAGTTAAAGAAGTTTCTGAAAAAACAAACCTACCCAAGTAAAACTTAAGCAGCCAAGGAACAAATATCCAATTGCACCCAGCCGGGTTATGGGTAAGAATAAGAAATACGAATTTGAAATTCTGTCAGGTTGCCTTATGGAAAGCGCATGGAAATTTTCCTTACCCCCTTTAGATTTATGTGCAGTTTTAAGCTATAAGGAGAGTTCAAATAAGACCAAAAATTTTATTCTAAGAATTCAAGGGTAATAAATTTCGTGCTTAAGACATAGTTACTTTAATTATTTGATTTAGAAAATTTAACTATGACAGGAGGGGGTTTGGGGGTTCGCAATAAATAGTTATATTTTTTAAATGGGGTGCCAAACTAAAAAAATATGTTTTTTTTCAAGTACTTTAATCCCCAAGAAATCCCCCCTTAAAAAAAACCGGTGTTTAATTGGTGGAAGACCGGTCGAAAGTCGCACGCGGGCTTCCCAAAAAATTCCCCAAACAAACCAACATTGACCTGATTCTTTTCCCAAAAAAAGAATTTTCCAAAAAACAAATATTATAAAAAGCAATTGTATGCAATACCGAAAAGTTTGCACAAGTTACTCATATTGCGACCGGAACAGAACACTGCTTCCTGTGAGATCAGCGAGTGGTTGCTACCGCGTTTTTTAAAAGGTGCCGTAAAAAGCATATCTGCATGTTTCGGTGCTTGGACACCGTTAATGAAAGGGGGGGGGTAAATGGGTTAACATCTGAAAACCGGCCCCCGGGACCTAGTATTTAGGCTCATAAACCTTCGTGGGGTGAAAAAGTTTAAAAAAAAAATTGACATTTTGACGTCTGTTACCGCTGGAAAAGAATTTCCGCCGTTTTTTGGGACGCGGGTGTTATACTCCCCCAAATTTTTTAGAGAAAAATTACATGTACATTTTTTCGTTAAAAAAACCGTTTAATTAAGAATGTCACTCTGCTGCACGGTAAGGCCGGACTTTAAATTTCCCCAAATTTACTACTATCGTCCCCCTTTTATGAACAGTATTATTAAGTCCTAATATTTATATTACAAACACAATTTAAATAAAAATAAGCATATCAAGAGCTTATAATTTTATGAAAACTACCCAAAATACGACAGTGAATCTATGTTAAAAAACCCCCCGAAAAAAAGTGGGGGGAAAAAAATTTAAGTCAGTTTAATGGTCAGAATTATTTAATTTAAAAAAATACCACAACTTTTTTTTTAAATAATAATCAACTTTTTAAATTCCCCAGGCGATATTAAAAATTTTAAAGGGTTTAGACGGGGAATGGTTTTAGTTTGGGAATTTTTAAACCCAGAGGGGTTGATGGACCCTCCTGAACCCCCTGCCGGCGGGTGATTTAAAAAAAAAAAGGGAAAAAACCCCCATATCGTCGAAAACACCAGGAAAAGTGGGGAACTACAAAGTGAAACTTTTAGCTTCCAAAGTGTCGGGTTTTTTTTAAAAGGGTAAAACGGTTCCCCTTTATTTTTTTTGACTTTTTTTTATATTAAATAAAAATAAGACATAAATTGTGACTTTAAAATTTTTTACTAGTTCTATTGAACCAAAATTCTTTAAACTTTCGTTTTTAAAAAATATTGTGACATATTTAATTACTAAGGTTATTCTGAATTAAGTAACCCTTTTTTTTCAATTTTGGACATCAATGTGTCCCCCCTAGAGTACAAAAAATATCATATCAAGGCGTACTGTAGTCCCCCCCGGGCCCATTTCGGCGTTTTTTTCCCCTAAAAAATTTTGCTTTCTTCCAAAAAAAGGTATGAGAGTTGGTAGGGGAAATAACATAAGTATTCTTTTAACCTGTAAAAAAAATTAAAAAGTTATATCAAGAGGTTTCTAAGATAATCGATTTTGAAAATCGCTCATTTTACTACTGACCGACTGACTCATTGATTCATCAAAATTATGGGACACTTCCCGATGAAGCAGGAACTTGAAATTTGGTATGTAAGTGGTGGCACTACCGCGTTGTCTATAAACTCGGAACGCCCTGAAACAGAAGCCGTAATATCGTATATTTAGGGGGTATTTTAAAAGTTTGCAATCTGATTAAACCTGAGTTTCAGGGTCAAAAGTTTAAAATTTAAATTGAGGAAGATTTGATTCCATTCATTAAGAAAAAGAGATAACAAAAAATACAATGGGGGGCCAATTCCCCCTTTTCAAAAATTTGGCCTTATAAAGTACTAAATCTAAAATTAGACAAAATTCTTTTAACTTGGCAAGTTTTTTATTGATCTGTCTGCAAGATAAAAAATGTTTATATTAATATAGAAAAAAATTCAATATAAACAGATCAGAAAAAAATTTCCAAGTCAAAAAAAAACTTGGTCAAATTTTTGATTTAAAAAAAGGCTAAATTTTTTGGGAGGAACTTGGTCACTAAACATCAAATCACTATTATCTCATATTCGAAACCCCCCAACATATAAATTTGCGTTTGATCAGCCGGTGACAGATTTTCACACCCCCCTTTTGTGACTGTCTTTTTTTTTAATAGAAATAATTCCCCACTTTTCTTTATAAAAAAAAGGCGTTGTTTTTTAACCGTCGAAATAATGAAGCTATAATTCGATTAAGTGTTTTAGAATCTCTTCTTTTTCCTTTAATGCCGTCTCCTCAACGGAGGTTGGCGACCATCAACTGGAATTCCCTCTGTCCTGTGCTAAACGGATAATCGTACTGGCGTCCCTATATCAAACCACTGACGCAGATTTCGCAGTCAAGAAAATTTTTTACGCCCAATGCCCGTCGTCTTTCTTTTTTCCCTCAACGATTAACTGTAGAAAACTGTCTTGCTGTTTCTAAAAATATGGCCAAAATAACCTGCTTTGCTTCTTTAAAAGGTAGTTGGGTTCTCGTTTTTTATTCATTCTCTCGAGTACCCCATTATTTGTCACTCGCTCGGTCCATGATATCCTTAATATCCGTCGGTATAACACATCTCAAAAAAAACAAAACGTGATATGGTTCGTGGGTTTCAGCGTCCACCCCCCCAAATCCAAAATAACAGTGTAGATATTACATAGCATTTGGTGGGGCCCCGGGGTCAGGTTCAGGTTGCAAAGTAATATTTTCATTTTAAAAAAAGGACTTCTGCCTATTTCTATTCAACCCCTTAATTTCTTCATCACGATCCCATTTACCATTTAACCATGTCCTGATCTTCTAAAGTATCCTAACATTATTAATATTTACTTTTTGGGGTGATCAAAATTTGTTTTTTTTTGTTTATTTTAAGAACATCTCTTAATACCATTAATAACATGTAGTCACAGTTTATAAATGTATACTGTGATGTAGTACCCCCAAAATTACGCAAATGCTCATGGAGTATGGGACAAACTGTTTAAAGTCTTTTCGTCCTCTTTTATCCCCCCCCGTTTTGTCAGTCATTTCCCCGGGGGCATACCTGACTTTGGGTCATCCCTAAGGCTATAATTTTTTTTTTTTGGGAAATAAATATACCACCTCCCTATTTTCCCCTTTAAAAAAAGGATAAAATTTCTTTCCATTTGTTGATTTCATCATAAAAAAGTTTAAAAACCGCCGCGTTTTTTAAAATTAAATTGTAAACGCTTTTAAAATTTTTTTTTTTAAATTTTTTATGATTTTTTTTTTTAAATTTTGGAACATTGTATATTTTTTTAAAAATTGGATCTGGTTTATTCAAAAATCTTATAATATTTTTTTTTTTTTTGAAAATTGCAGGTGTACACTAAATTATTCCAAGGGTGCAGCAAAAAATTTTCAATCGGAGAGCATTGTTGACGGATCTAGTGTTTAAAAAAAAAACCAAAATTTTGTATTAATATTAATGTCATAATTTCTAGATAAACCTCAAAAAAAAAAAAAATCGCGGCATAAAATCTTGGAAAAAATGAAATCAATTTTGGGCCAAATTTTTTTTTTTTTTTTTTTATTTTTTTCAAAAAAAAATTGAAAATTTGTAAAAATTTTATAAAAAAAAAATCCTTTTAAAAATTTTGCAAAATTTTTTAAAGATCGATCAATAATTTTTTGGGGGGTTTTCGTGTACGCCAATTTAAAAAAAAAGGTTTTGTGAAAAAAACGTTAAAAAATTTTAATACATACAAAAATATATATATATATATATATATATATATATATATATATATATATATATATATATATATATATATATATATATATATATATATATATATATATATATATATATATATATATATATATATATATACATATACGTCACGGTTTTTTCCCCCTATAATATAAAAAATACTTAAAATTTTTCTAAAAAAAATTTGGGGGCGTATTCTTAAAGGATTATACTAACATTTTATGATTTTTATTTTTTTAAAATTTTTCCCCGGGATTTCCCAAGGGGAATTTAAAGGTGTATGGAAGCCCAATGCTATGGTCCATTTGATCAAAAAAAATGTCCCCCCCAGTATGAAAATAACTGTCAAGGATTGGCCCCGCCGATTCTGCGCAAAACAAAATTCCACGAAATAAAATTTAAAGTGTTGTTTTTTACACACTGATAAATCAGGGGTAGTTAGGCAACACATTATACTTTTTGGGGCCGGAATTTTCCCTTTTTGCAAGAGGGGGGGCGGGAAAAAAAATATCCGCGCTGTACCATTTTAAACCCTCGTCGTCTCACCATTCGTCATTTTCGTTGTGGTTTGTGCCCTTTGCGCCGTATTAGTTTCGATTGTTTTGCTTTGTGTGATTATATTTTGTGGTTGCAGAAAATTTTTTTGGGTTGATAAAAACCTTCTTATTTTATGATTA
>JAHBCN010012801.1:0-26075 GCA_019359885.1 Listronotus oregonensis
ACGAGCGGCGCATGTCTTTGGGTTTTATTTTGATAAAACTTTTTTTTTTTATTAGCATGCATTCCCAATTTTATTTAAATTCACCGATTTTTTTTCTCTTTAAACCCTTTTGACTTCTTTGCAAATATTGGATGCATGTCATTCATTACTAGACTTTAAATCAGTTCATTTTACCTTATGCTAAAAAGGTATGCGGTATAATATTACCAAAAAGCACTCAAATTTTTCACAAATGGAAATGTATTTTCATTATGACGTGCATGCGAGCAGTGGTCAAATATCCTATTTTTCTTATCTTAGGGTAAACTATATACAATCTATATATATTAAAATGGCATGTGGAATCAAATCATTTGACCTGACCTATTATCATCTTATTACCTACTAGCAACCATGTAAATAAATATTTACTTTTCTTTTTCAGGTGAATAAAATTAACCATTTTTTACGCTAAAAGTAGATAATTCAAATGCAAAACCTAAAACTCTAGTTTTTAAGCAAAACTTTCTTCTAAATGCTGACACGAAAAAAGCCTAAAATGTAGTAGTACGTGATCCTATTTAAAAACATTTTTTTTTCCTTTCAAAAAATCTTTTTTGCTTATGCTGAGAAATGCCAGCTGGCCTAATCGACGTTATACACGATAAACCCAAAGGTGGAATAATATATCAGAAACAGTAAAATTACCAATCAAAAAGTTTTTTTATTAATATAATAAGACATTATTTCTGGTTGTCTTTTGTGTATTGTATTCTTTAAATTATTTACTAAATCTCAGTTATATTAATAATTATTTTTAGTAGTGTTCGGCATTAACTAATTGGCTTAAATTTATTGACCTTCATCATTACTGTAATTACTAATTTTACATGTGATCTTCGAAAAAGATTTAGGCATAACACGCTAAATTTATATATTCTTTTTAAGTCATAAAAAAAGCCTTTGTAATTATTTTAAAATCATCGGGTTTGGATGGAAAAACCGAGGGGAAGGGGCAGGCGTGTAAGTAAAATGAGGAATTCACAATTTCCATTCCACTGGAACACCAGTTGTATTTTAAACAGAAATATATGCTTTACTGCACTGTGCAAGAGAAACGGGGGCTTACAAAAAAAGGGATCTGCATAATAAAATACCAAGCGTCACTAGGGGCACAGAAAACCCCCAAAGGTGACGCCCAAGCTGACATGGGAATGAAAAAAGAACGGGGGTCCTGGGAGAACGCAACAGGGTAACTCTTCTGTGGGTACCAGGACTTGGGAATAGAAGGCAAAAAAAGCGGATGGGCAAAAGGGGAAAAAGGGGATAAAAAAAAAAAAATTCCAAAAAAAACCCCCAAAACCCTTTGGAAAAAAAAACCCAAAACCCCGCCCCCTTTTGGGGAAATTTAAAACCAAAAAACACCACCAAAAGGGAAAAGGAAATTACAAAAAACAATAGGGGGGCCCCCCAAAAAAGAAAAGAAAATTTTTTTAAACAATTGGAAAAATTTAATTTTTTAAAAAAAATTTTAAAAACAATTAAGTTGGTAAAAAACTTTTAATAAATTTTAAATAAAAATTTTTTTAAAAAAAAAAAAAAATTTAATTTTTTTAAAAATATTTAATTTAAAAATAATTTTTTTTTCAAAATTTTAAAAACAAGCTAAGTACTAAAATACTGTGAAAGTCTTAAGCAAAATAAGAGACAGTTTTTTGACACAAGTTTTAATGATTTAAAGTTCCTAGATGTTTAAGGGTTAAAATAACCAATAAAGTGGAAAGTTTAGAGCCGGTCCAGTTAAGCTGTAACGGAATACATGAAAGTGAAACTTCCTATTAGGTACTCTATTATAAAATAAAAACAGGATCCCCACAGCTGGTCGGTGCAAAGGAGTAAGAAGAGTTCTGTTAAGAGGAGGAGTCACTACTAAGGCGAATTTATTTATAAAATTAATAATGCTAAAAGAAGAAAAAGGGCCAAAAAAAAAAAATTTAAAAATTTTTTTTTTAAAATTTTTTTTTTTCACCAGCTATTTAGATTTTTTTTTATAAAATATAAACGTTTTAAATGTCCCTTTACTTTAGGAATAATATTAATAAAATAAATTGTAAAGAAGGGTAAAAATATGCCCTTTTTATTACCACTATTTTAATATCTTCTTTATAATACCAAAAAGCATAATAAATATTTAATTAACCTCAATAATCGTAAATTAACTTTCCGTGCCACAATTTTTGCTAGATTTTCTCTTTAAACAAATTTTGGTACTACTATATTTTAAATAAAATCCTCACTTTGAGAAATTGCAGGTTTAATACCCCCTTTACGTGCAGCTTAATTCCGCCGCAGTAAGCAGGGATTTGGGCAGGGAAGGGGGGGGATGATTTTAATCACCCCCATTGCTCATGCCACGCCCCGCCCGGCTCCTTCAATGGCGGTATTTTGAACGGAAGTCAAAGGACTGTTTACATGCTGCTCGCTGTCCTGTCCTTTCAGTTGCTAACCAAGTGCAATTGCTGTCATTCATCGTCTTTTTCAATCCCGACGCTTTTTTTTTCAATCACATTTTTTTTTTTAACATGAATAATATTTTGCAAACTCAAAACATAGAGCACTGTCGACGTGGCAATATCTATGCCCTCCATTATTGTTAAAGAAAAGAGGTCAATTCCCATCTAAGCAGCATCAAGCAGCGAACGCGGCGCAGGGTTTGCAGCATTTTTTCACACACCATTTCCACTAAGCAGCATTCTGCAGCACCATTACTAAGCAAAGCAGCAATTTAATATGCACTTCATCAGTTAAATTGTTTTATCAAAGTAAAATGAACCCAATGAGCATTAGTCCACTTGAGCACGTTCATAAACAGCAATGACGCGTGGCAACGCTCATAGACGAATTAAAATCTTGCTGTGAGGCGTTGTGCTGAGATGCGCAGCGACGCTCTTCTTAGGTGAGAACGGAATCCTTTAAATATATAAAAACAGATATAGGAAGCATTTTGCTGAGCTGCGCCGCGTTGTAAGGTGCTGCTTCATGCTGCTTAGGTGGGAATCGGCCTTAATGCGGTAGGTGCGGTAGCTGTCCGAAACAGTCATTTGCTTTAACGCCTTCTGTTGAATTATGGGGCAGAAGAAGGGAAAAGGGATAGAGTGCATTTAAAGGGGGTTGGCTTGAAGAAAACCTTTAAGGTATTTCAGTTTCAATACGTTGGCTATCCGGTCCCCCATTCCCAAAAATCTGCAAAAGGGGTTTTTTAAAAGTCACCATCATTTTTTTAATTATAAAAAAAAATAATAATATATAATATTATTATTATTATTATTATATTATTATTATATAATATAATATATATATTTTTATATATATAATATATATATATAATATATAATATATATTATTATATTATATATAAAAATTTATATATATATATATATATATATTATATATATTATATATATATAATATATATATAATATATATATATTTAAAAAAAATATTTTTAATTTATTAAATATAAAAAATTTATATTTTTATAAATTAAATTTTTAAAATTATAAAATTTAATATTATTAAATTAAAATAATTATAAATTAAAAGTGGCTGTATTAACTGTCATCGTAATTTATATAAGGGAGAGATAAAAAACGAGCCAATTCAATATAGGTATAATAATTTAAAAATCGGTTGGTTGTCGCAGTAAAGTTCAGTTATATTTTATAGGTAACAAAAAATTTTTGTCTTCAAGAAATTTTTTAAAAATTTTAAAAAAAAAAATTTATGTTTAAAATTTTTTCACCCAAAAATTTTGGGTAATGACAGCAAAGCCAAATAATTACAAAAAAAAAAAACAGCATAAAAAACAATATATTTTTTTTTGAAAAAAAAAAATGCGTTCCCTTTAAATGATGCATTGTCTTGTGCCAATTTTTCTAAATGGCGGATTCATGCTGTAGTATGTTCTTGGGGAATTTAGCCTTACATTTTTAGAAAATGGAACCACACGGCCCTTAAGGGTATAGCGAACTGGGCCTGCTGAGGTCTATTGACCCCTATAACTAGCAGATTGAAAAAAAAAAAAACCTTCGAAAAATTCAGAATAAAATTGTTTCCGTGGCAAGTGGGCCCCCCCCTTGTCAAGATGAAATTAAAAAAAAACAAAATAAAAAAAAAAGGTAAAATTTTTTAAAATTTTAAATTTTTTTTTAACTTTTTTCCTGATCACGAATCTAAAATTAAATTTTTTCCGGAACCTTTGGTTTTTTGATTTGGGCCCCCAAGTGGACAACCCTTTTTAAAATGAATTTTTTTCCAAAAATCCCCTTTTGAAACGATTACCCCCAAAATGGAAATACACGATTGGGATTATATATTAAACGAATCACTAAAATTTAAAAAAGTTATTGCTAAAATTTTTGAAAAAACAAAAATGTAACAAAAAAAATAAACATTTAAAAAAATTTTTTTGTACGGAGAACCCCCTTAAAAAAGGGGTTTTTGAAAAAAAGGGAAAAAAAATATTTTTTTAAAAAATTTTCCCAATTTCAATTTTAAAAATTTTTAAAAGGGGGAATTATTTTTTAATTAATTTTTTTATATATATATATATATATATATATATATATATATATATATATATATATATATATATATATATATATATATATATATATATATAAAAATTTATTTTAATTATTTAATTTATAAATATTTATTAAATAATAAATTATTATTTTAAAAAAGCACATATTGATGCTGACATTCATCTTTATTTAATAATATAAATAAACTTTCCTTTTTTTTTTTTTTTAAACAAGTTTTCTTTGCTAAAATATAAAAATATTCCGGTTTATTATGTGATTGTTATCAAATGCGTGATGACAGTTTTTGTTTTTTTTAAAAATTTTGTGTTTTTAAAAGTATGTTCTATGTTCTTTTATGATTTTGACTCATGATCTAGAAATTTCACCTAAAAAAAATATTTTTTTTTGTGTTTTTGTTTATATTATTTGGTTTTGGTTTTGTTACTTAAGATCTAATAGTATTTTATGTGTTAAAGATAGTACACATATTAAATTTAAAACCTATTCGTTCAATATTATTATAGGAAGCAGAAATATATGGTGAAAATAAGTTTTTAAATAGGTTTATTTTCATTTTGTCTTAAATTTGGTTGTTCAAATTTTAGAACGCATTTGAGAGAGAATACTTTAAAAGGACAAATTATGGGTTATGTAACAAGCGACTGTTATAATAAAATAACCAACTTTGATTGTGGTATTTTAAGCAATAATTTATTACACACCCGACAGAATGCAAATAATTATTCAGACTATGTAAGTATTCTTAGAGGAGAAAACAAAATAAATTACAAAACTCTTAACCTAGTGAAGAAAAAGTAGCTTTTTTTGTTTACTTTTATTTTGTTTGTATGTTATTTAAAAAGTCTAGCATTTACGTTCTTTTTAATAATTTCTATTTTAAGTGTTGTCTCTTATGAAACCTCTTGAACGTATTTAAAGTGTTTAGGTGTACGAACGAATTTTGAGTTTTATATTTTAAAATACAAAATCCTTTTTTTGTCTTAAAAAAAATATGTTGGATCATTAGGTGTGCAGCAAGTGGGAAAATTTTAATTTTTATAAAAGCTGGTGTATGGTTCCATAATATATTATAAATTATAATATATTATCTTTATTATAAGCCAAATGTTATACAGGGCAAGCCAAAAAAAAATCAAAACCGCTTTTTAGTAAGATACTATTCTTTTGTAATGTACAATAAAACGTTAAGACAAAAAGTCATAGGGTATCTATACCCTTTAAAATGGTTGTCTTTCCTTTTTTATACGTCAGTACAACTGGTTCCTTAACCTAACATAATCACATGTTCGTCTTTCCACAAAATGGTATAGTTTTTTAAATTTCATCCTTTAATAAGGGAAAATGTAACAAATATTAATGTTGTTTGACTTTTATTTTAATTTGTGTAAGAATGTGATATTTTTTAAGCCCTCTACATGTTTTGTTGGCTTAAATTTGCTGCGGCTCCTGCTTGACGACGAGTAAGTTTTGAACTTTCCTTTTCTTTTGCTTATTCTTTTCCATAATAAGTCTACTCAATTCATCACTTCATATTGATTTACTATATTTAATGTTTAATTTCACGTAAAATAAATTTAAAAAAAATCACTAAAATACAGTTTTTTGAAAATTTCCCCTAAAATATTCTAACAATTTTTTCAATTTTACTTTTAAAGTGCATTTCTTGCTTGTAGATAGCACTGATGATGGTTTTACCGAAAGCGCTCTGCTAGGATGTTTTAATAAAAATTTGCACGAAATATAAAGTCTCTTCATTCTCTAAATTCTTACGTGCACACAGCCACAACCAAGTTTGAGATAATTTTATGGTCTACAATTTTTGTAATTTTACGATAAAAACTACCGTTTGAAGTAAAATCACGAATAACCCATTTTTTTGACTCTTGACCTCGAGTTAATTTTTTTTCCACGTACCGGCAAGATACGGAATTTTAAAATGTTATTTTTATTTTTGTTTTAAATAATTTTACTCACTTTCATGTAAATTTATGTCTTCTTGAATGTCTAGATTGACCGGAGTAGTAGTATCAAGTCACCTTTATCTAATTTAGACCAATTTGTAAAAAACATAACAATTTGCTCAGACCATTAATACCAGTTCGCATAATACAACAATTATAATTATGCTCGTAGGTGTCTGAGATATTACGGACTAAACATTGGCTAACACACCTATATTGGACTGTAACCGCAAACAATAATCTTTCAAGTACTGTACATCATAATGGATGGCTAGCATGAAACTAATTAGGCCTAATATCAGATAGCAAGCCGATAAATTGTTGTGTATCAGCCTACGAGCTATATCTATCATCACATTATAAACTACTATGTTAATGTCATCCTAAAGGGATTTTTAATTGAAAATAAAAAGTGTATTTATATATTTAGTAAACTACGCAATAGAAAGAGGAAACACTATTTTAAATGATAATATTATTATAGCGAGAAATATTTTACGGTAGAAACTTTGGTGTGTACCCTCTACTAATTCTATATCATGTTCTTTTCGGTTGTTGTTACTTTTTTTCACTTCTAGCTACATAAAAAACAAAAATCATTGATATGATAAATTTACTTTTTAGTTCCACTTAACTTTAATTCCTGATAGGCATTAAATTTTAAAATTTAAACATTGAATGTTGATGTATTGGGTAAAAGGAGGATACGTAAGGTGTACCTCAACGAATTTTAAGTTGCTAGAGCAGTGTACTTGACTGAAGTAGGGTATTCAAGGCCAAATTTGTAGCCCAAACGCTTAATGTGAGTCATTCTGCGGTTTTCAGAGTTTGGAATCGCTACCAAACTTACAGCATAGTAAGAAGAGCCCCTTATCCCAATTGACAAAGGGCAATTGCCCAAAGAGAAGATCGTTTTTTACGACTTGGGGCAATTAGGGATCGCACCGCTACTGCTAGAACACTGCAAAATCGCCTTATAGAAGCTACCTAAACGCGAATTTCGAAACAAACGATACGAAATCGACTTCACGAAGTATGTACAACTCCGTGAAAGACGACCCGCTAGAGCCCCTAGATTAACTTCAGCTCATCGAGGAAATCCTAAAAACTTTTGTCAAGAGCATCTTATTTGAAATTAGGAGCAGTGGGCCAATGTAATGTTTACAGATGAAAAAAATATCATCTTATTCAATAATGACGGGCGTTTTCGGGTATAAAGACGTGTCGGTGAACGATATTTGGATGACTGAGTGCAAGAAATTGTTCCATTTGGAGGTGGATCAATAATGGTATGGGCTGGTATAACTTTGACAGGACACACGGACCTTGTGGTATTTCAGGAAGGGACTTTAACGGCTGTCCGTTACAAAGAGTAGATACTGGAACCTCATGTCGTCCCATTTGCCCAATATTTGGGCGCTGGGTTCATTCTACAACAAGATAATGCCAGGCCACACGTAGCCAGGGTCGTGAAATTTCCTACAGGAGCACAATATTAATGTCATGAGATGGCCAGCTAATAGCCCGGATCTAAATCCTTTTAGCATCTCTGGGATGAGCTGGAAAAAACGTTTAAAGGATCATCAACCCTTTCAAAATCTGAATCAAGTTGCAGATGCTGTTTTGACGATTTACATGCAGTTACCACAACACGCAATCAGAAATTTGTGGGTTGCTCATGTTGTGCAGTTTAGAGCCAGAGGTGGACGTACTCATTATTAATGTACATTTTTATTTATTTTTTCCTTTTGTTTTTGACATTTTAATTTGTTTTTTTTTAATCGTAATACCAAACAGCCTCTTGAAAACAATGTAAGTAAATTTTAATAAAAAGGCCTCTAAACTATTTTAAAAAAAATGTTTAACAAAATAATACATATTTTTTTACTTGTTGGATTTTGAGAACATGTCTCTTTATTCATTTGAGTAGTTTTCTTATATTTTGTCCAGAATTATTAGTTTTTGGGAGAAAAAAATCTTATACAAGCAGTAATTTTCTGATCACAATATTTTAGGTATTGGTATTCAGTAACTTTAAATTACACCAAAAACACTAATATAAAATAAGGTCCAAGTTCCTACTCAAAAATCTTGGCCTTTTAAAGTGTTAAGATTTAAAATTAGTTCTTTTTTAACTGGGCCAGCTTTGTACTGTTCTTTTTTTATTAGATAATGCAGACAGATTAGTAATAAATTAAAAAAAAATTAACTTGGTCTCTGATCTGAAAGTTTTAGAGGGTGGTAATATCATAGGACCTAGACCTCAGTAGGTCCTTTGTGCTTCCTCTTTTAGGCGGTGATTTACTGCGTCGCCAAATTTGTTTATTTAATATAGTTAACGACGTCTTTATTTGAAATCTCCCTAATTTCGGCCAATAAAGGCACTGTTTGTACTCAGCATGGAGTTCCGTTCAAATGTGAGGGCGGGACAATGGCATAGAATATGCTATATTTTCGTGTCAATTAAACCCATTTTAAATAGGTGTCCTTGTAGCCCGCAGTGGCTAGTTAGAAC
This sequence comes from Listronotus oregonensis, assembly GCA_019359885.1. Lineage (NCBI taxonomy): Eukaryota > Metazoa > Arthropoda > Insecta > Coleoptera > Curculionidae > Listronotus > Listronotus oregonensis. The sequence continues at coordinate 9,063 of JAHBCN010012801.1, forward strand.
GCCCGTTAATATTCGGAGGTTCTTTCTGGACATCGTAAGGCATCTCTTGGCTATTACTTTGTCTGGATAGCTCAGCTATATTTTTGCAATGTAGCAGTTCGTAGTTTTTTCCCACTTTTATTTTAACAAACGATAGTAGTATTCTTTTATGATGTCTGTTATCCGCCTGCTCTTGGGGTTCAAGTTTAGGGGTTAAACCTATTTTATTTTTGAGAAAATGTTATTCAAGACATGGTGACATTCTAGTACAAGTCCTGAAGTAATGCATGATCTCTTCAGGGCTAATAGTCACGCTTACTGTCTGTATAAATACAGATAGCATTGTTGGTAATGTTTGGTTTTAAAAATGGGGACCCCCATTTTAATGTTTTTGTTTTTTTTAAAAAAGCCTTTTTTGAATAGAAATTTTTTACAAATTTTTTTTTATTTATTTGTAATAAAATCCCTTTTTAAAGGGGTTGGAAATGGGGTTTAAACATAATTAAAAAAACCTAAAAAATAATATTAATGTTTTTAAATAAACAACCCATGTAATTTTTAACCAAATTTTTTTAGTAGAAAAAATAAGTTATTAAAAAAACTGAAATTTGTGTAATAAATCAAAGAAAAAACCCAAAAATTTGAAAACCCAATTAAAATTTATTAATTAAATGTCTTTTTTATTTTGATGAATATTTGGTTTCTGTTTTTAAAAAGATATTTTTTTCCACAAATCAAATTAGGCAATCCGTTTTTTTTTGGTTTTCCCCTTTGGTTGTTTTTAGTTTTAAATTTTTTAAAAAAAGCAAATTTTTTTTAAAGTATATTATCCCTTTTTACCCTACGATTAATAATTTTTGGTTTAATTGCCTAATATTTAAAAGGACAGATGGGTAATAAAGTGGGAAAATAAAACCCCTTTTCCCTTTAAATTGACTCTTTGAATTAAATTTTATTGCTTCCCATTCAAAACTATTTTTTTTTTTTAATTTTTAAACAAAAAGGAAATTTAAATTAAAAAGAGTTGCTGACAGTGGAAATTGACTATATTGGTTTTGCTTTTTTTCTAATTTATTTTTAAACTAGATTGAAAAAAATTTTTAAAAAAATTTTTTTAAAAAAAAAATAAAGCTATAGCGTAATATTTGCAATACACTTTAACCAATAATACTATTAAGTTTAGAGCACTTAACCTTAAAATTTCGTTATTAATAACTGCCTTTTTCTTTATCTATAACACCCATGATACGCCGCTACTTAGCCTTTAAGTACGTTTCCTATGGGGCGGCTGACGCAAGTGGCTGCCGCGTAGCGTCTGACGCAAACGGCGGACGTCAGTACATCCATTTCCTATGAAGTGAACCGAGTGATCTGTTGTAAAAAGTACTTTTTTCAAAAAATGTGAAAAAAATTTTTATTGGTTTTAAAAAAATAAAAAGTTTATCCATTATTTAAAACCAGAACTGAAAGGGTTTTTTTTAAAACTTTAATAAATAGACATTTTTTAAAAGATGAAAAAAAAATTTTAAAGAAATTTTTAGATTAAATATTGCTAAATTAATTTAAACATTATTGACGGCGCCGTACCTTTTGAAAAAATGTCAGTGTTTTGTCAAGTTATTTTGGCATATTACCTTCAGGTCCAATTTCCCTTTTTTAAATTTTAAAAAAATTTTTTTAAAAAAAAATAAAAAATTTTTCGTAGGTGGCTGTGATTTCGTAATTAGATATAAAAATTAATTCTAATAATTCCTTTAAATAATTTTCTTTGAATATTGCAAAATAACGGTACTTTAGTCTTGGATAAATTTTAGTTTTTGTCGCTACTCTGTATACTGCTGGTATTTTTAAACTTTTGGAAAGGGATTTTTAGTTTTTAAATAAGAAACTTTTTTACATCAAAATGATTTTGTTTCGACTGTCAAAAAAATTTTTTCCATATGACAAGATATAATATATATATATATATATATATATATATATATATATATATATATATATATATATATATATATATATATATATATATATATATATATATATATATATATATATATATATATATATATATATATATATATATATATATATATATATATATATATTTTTTTTTATATATATATTATTTTAAATATTAATATTTTATTTTTTATTTAAAAATTTTTTAATTTTTGGGACCCTTTAAAAAATTTTAAATTTTACCGGGTGCTTTTTTTTCATTGATTTATAGGGTATTATGGCTAAACAGAAGAGATTCAAAAAATCTAAGATATGTGTCTCATTTTTTATATTATCTGCCGGTTTTTATTATCTCTTATAACTGGCTTTTTTTTTTATAAAGATAAAAAAACTTAAAATATATATTTTTTTAAGTTTTTACGTGAAATCCAGTTTTGTATACATTGGTGCATTTTAAGTATAGGAAAAACTGAAAGAGATAGAGCAAAACTGATAACACATTCCCAAGTTTGATTTTCTAAATAGCTGCGAAAGTAGCGATTTATCTCGGTCATACAGGGTGTTTTTTAAATTTTGACGATTTAAGTATTCTTATTTGTTGGTTAAGATAGAAAAAATACCACAAAATTTTTTATGTAAAATTTATCGTAGGATCTAGTGGTTTTTAATCACTTACGATTTTTTGGGATACAACTCAGTTTTCTTTTTTTTTTTTTTTAATGGGACATTTTGTACATTATTGAACCCATTTAATTTCCAGTAAAATTCCTACATTTAATTTTTGGATATTTGTAAAAAAATTTGACAAAACCTTATATGATTTAATTTTGCACACCTTGTACGAACTCTACATTGCAATATACTTTAATTCAAATTAATTCTTTTATAAAAGCACTATGTATCGTTTTAAGTAATAAGCTAATTGTCCTTTTTTATTAATTCCCAAAATTTTAATTTAATAAGTACCATTGGTAGAATACAAGTTGGCTTAGGAACAAATGCCGCTTCAATATTTTGCATAATATTTAAGCAAGAAATAGGAATAACATACTGCTAGTTTTTCGTGTTCATAAAATTTGATTTAAATAAAATAAAGTTTAAAAACTTAAAAATATATAATTATATTAAATTTTTCATTAGGATCAAAAAAATGTGCAAATACTCTACAGATCTATTTCACCAGATATGGAGAAATAGGGCAACTAAGCATTAATACTTTTAAAAGACTAGAGGGGAACTTAGTTGCCTATGGATCGTGAGCTGAAATACCGAAAAGTTTTTTTTTTTGGATTCACCATGGAAATAATTTTGTTTTTACTGGATTACATGTCATAAAATATAATGACAATAAAGTATTGCGTTTCATATTTTAGATAGCCTCCGTGTTTCCCCAACCTGACGCCACTTGACTTTTATGTTTGGGCATCAAAAATAAAATATAAAAAATCCGAAGTAATACTCTAAAAGAACTTTTATTAACTGTTGTAGAAGAATGCCAAATATTTGCATTAATACTGCCACTGGTTTGTGATTGTTTGTAAAGTATTTTGTGATTCAACACCTAACAGTTATTGTTATATGTATAAGTTTATAAAATCACTGTTGAGATAATAACATAATTTTTTATTTGTTTTCTGTAGTTTTTGTTTTGGATTATAAATGCTTTAATAGTCTTGTTAACTGACTTTTTAATATACCCATAATTAACTAAAAAAATAATAATTTAATCCATGGCCAAGTAAAAAAGCCGGTAAAAGTGCACTTGCATGAATTTTTTTTTAATACTCAGATACATTTAAGAAATTGCTAGTTTTAATATTATCTTAAAAATTCAAATATTTATATATATATATATTTAATAAATATTATATATATATATATATATATTATATATATATATATATATATATATATATATATATATATATATTTTTAAGTAATTTACTGAATTTTACGTAAAAAAATATAATACAACTTTTGTGTTTAATTTTATATGAAATAATAAAAACCGGCCGATTTTGAAAATCACCCTGTATCTTCTAAACCAATCTAGTTAGCCATTAATATCAGCAAAAAATACACCCTGTACAGTACAGACCAGTGTTCTTTTTTATCATTAAGTTGTTTGACCCAATTTTAAGTATAAAATTATAAATAGGGAAAAAATCGTAATTAAGCCACCGTCACAAACTAATATTAAATACATGCACCAAAAACGATTTTCCTGGATTTAAGTGTATTTTTATGGTGCTTTTTATTTTTGCGTACATATAAAACTTTTACCATTATCGATGTTTGCAATATATCCGCAATGCCTCAGGTGTTTTATGTGTATTAAAAAAATATATGTCATAAAGTTAAGGACAATAAAATTGAAATATATACTAATAAATTAAACTTTTGTATAAACACATATAACAAGTTTTAACATTAAATAATTTATATTACCGTCGCATTGCGTTAAAACGTGCATGTTTCTTGTGTAATTTCAGCATTTGTTGATCGATACTCCTTTAAATTATACAATTATGTTAACAAAATTTGCAGCTACCCTGGAAACCGGAAACATCAACTGGGTTTATTTTAATAGTTTTGCCTTTGTCTTGTCAGATTGCCTCGTAGGTAACTACTAACTCAGTTTACATAGCTTTTTTTTATTTTTGGGTAGTCCATAAAAGCTGAAGCCTAAGTACTAACGTACCGTGGGTGTCTTAAGTGTGCTAAGAGGGAGTTTGTTTACAAGGGACTTAAATATTTGAAGACTGAAAGATGTAGGGAAAAATTTTTGCGGGTGGCAAGTTTCATAGTCTGGACACTCTAGGGATGAAGAAATGAAGAAAGCGGAAGTTCAGGGCCTCTCCAGTTAAACTATAAAAAGATGTATAAAAGTTGCACAACGTATTGCTCTATTGGGGGCTGCCAGAGGAGAAACTAAACTGGCCGACTCTTCTAAGCAGAAGCCGTAAAAATACCTATAGAAGAGCGACAGATCCCCACAGCTCGTCGGTGGGCAAGAGAAGGAAGATTTTCTGTGAGCGTGCGATCATTTATAAGGCGAACAGCTCTTCTTTAAATGAAATCAAGAATGTTAGGGTTGTAAAAGACGCCATTCCCCAAACATGACAATAATTTTCTTAAGAGGGTCTGATTAAGGATATATACAGAGTAAACAGATTAAAATAAGAGAAAAACTTTCTGTCTCGAAAGAGGAATTCAAGCTTTTTTGGTAACTAAAATTTAATAGTAAACCACCAGTGCTAACCTTATAAAATAAAGATAAAAAACAAAATATATCTAAAACATAGTTTTTCCCTGTTTTCCAGGTGACAAAACTATAGTTCCTAGCCACCTATCGTTTTAGAGAAATTATTTTTATTTATTAGTCGTAATTTTATTATAATACTGTTAATATAACTTTTGTAAGAAATCAGTAAACAAACAAAAATATTTTTTTGTATATAACTCTATCGGTACATTTTTTGCAGCAAAAAAAGCTGAAAATCTCGCTAAAATTACCAATTTTTGTATGTATGCTTATAGCTTAGATCCTTTTAAAGTTGAAAATCTGATCCGAACGCTGTTAGTTGATAAGTTTTTTTTTTTAAATCGCAATTTAAATATTTCGCTGTGGTATTTTAAACGCTTCAACGTATTAGCTGAAACTGTCTAACTTGAATTTGGAAAAAAATAAATAAACTTTAAATTATATTCTACAACTTGTATATCCTCGATTTCCGTATACATTTGGTGAAAAAGTGGAAAACCGGCTAAGAACATTGCGCTGAACGGGCAATATCGCTCTTGGGGCATAGTAGTGGGAGGTAAAAGTAAGCGAGGAGAAATTTTAAGCAATACGCTGTACAGTATCGCTAATTAAAAGATCGCTAGTTTTTTATAGTCTTTTCTGGTCAGAAAAAAGTTAAGTTCTGTATATATTTTACATATTTTGGTTTTAATGTTCCAGGTACGACTTTTTTAGTTTTTATTCTTGGAATTACGTAGAAATACCTACTGGTCATGAATGTAACCTTGCGCGGCGGTAGGCAAATGCAAATATAGTTTGTATACGCGTTGCTAAACCCACATAAGCTTTTCTTCAACATCGTTTTATTGCACCATTGTCCAGTAACTAAAGACCTGAAAGAAGCCAAAGCTGTAAATAATTCTGTAGAGTTTTCATTTGTGGCGCAATTCTTAGGTCTTCGCGGATACTTTCGAGCGAGAAAAAGTTTATCACGACTCGAAATTGCCCCCCAAGTCCCAAAAATAAGTTTCCGCGAATATCTGCCAAACTATGCGAATTAGAGATTTTTTGTTTCAACAAAAAACGAAGATCACCTCGAAATCTACAAAAATGGTCATTACTATTTTTTTCGCAACACCAATATTTTTCGCAAAAACGGCCGTCGAAAAATCCATCACATTTTACACTGGATATATATGGCTGACGGCTAAAAAATGCAGATGGGCAAAACAATTTATTATCAAAACAGAAGAAAGATGGTGAAGAAAATTTTCTGGGATCATTGAACAGTTGCTAAAGTCTCATTATAAAAAAGAAATCCATGAAGATAGCGGTATTCTAGCAGTGGAGGGGCAGCTGAAATGAGGGGACTTTTGGGTCCCGTTATCTCGAAAACTATCGATTTTTCGAAAAAAATTATAAGGACCATCTTTGTATTTTGCAAGGCTATCTTCATTTTTTGTTTTAAAAAAAATTACCCAATTCGCATATTTTGGCAGATATTAGCGGGAAACCCATTTTTCGGGCCTTGAGGGGATATTTTCAGCCCTTTTCCACCTGTTAATGTTGATAACCTTTTTTTCGCTCGAAAACATCCTCGAAGACCCAAGAATTGCGCTGCAAGGGAAAACTGTACAGATTTATTTACAGCTTTGTCCCTTCATTTACTGGACTATCATCTGGCTTTGTATTTAAGCTATTTTTGGTTGGGTCAGACAGGGTGGTTTACAAGTGGGCTCTAATTTAAAGTAAAATTTTATTTGCATGAGAAATGCACACGTAGGGGTCTGCTAGACTCCGTGTCAGCTTTTACGTTAGTAAATGTATTTTTTATTAGTGGACTATCATGGCTAATTTAAAGCCTAGGTTTTTAAAGAGGTCGGTATTCTTGATCCTAAATTTTCAGAAATTGCAAAAAAGTGGTATGAAAGTTTAGGGAATGACAATAATGACATTGAACCCGTAGAAAATGAGTACATGGGCAGCGAGCATGAAATAGCAAGCAAACAAGATTTTAGTGATGATGACTATAAACCCGATAACCGCTGACAACTGGTTTCATCTGTTGGGATCCTCAAAAAAAAAGGAGTTCCCTTCTAAGTTCGTCCTAGAAAAGATCGCAAGAAGGTGGATATTTGCAGTGTAAACTCTTTATAATGTACTCTTCTTTTCCTTATAATGATATGTCAGGTTTCATTTTTATTAAAACCATAGCATTCCAGTTAATACAAAATCATCTAAAATATTGATTAGGAAATTTACTTGTTAACAGAGACATAATCGTCGAATTTTGAGTATACCGAAGCTTCCAGTGCAAGAATAATGTCTACAAACTAGCAAATATTGCGCTTCTCGATTAAAAAGAAAGACTGTATACACTTGGGTAATATGCAAAAAGCCTGAATGCTTTCAGTGTTCGCGTAAATATTGTATAAACTGTTGTTATGGTCCAGAAGATGGCTAAAACATTAGCGCTAAAGTTTCCTATGCAGATTTTTTTTGTCCAACTTTAGAAGTTAGTTTTGCTTTTCTTAGCTTTACTTCAATTTCATGTTAACACTTTTTTTGATACAGTGTTTTATAAGTCACATGTTTCAAAAATAAAAACCTTATCGTTACATTATGTTTAAAAATTAAAAAAATACTTTATTTCTTTAATTTTTTTATTATTTTTTGTTAAATAATATTTAATTGTGATTAGTATTTTCAATAAGCCTCTAGTCAATATATTTGATATTTATAATGTATAAATATAACTCTTATGCTGTTTGTTATATTTTTTTGTTCATATATATTGAAACGAGTCTGTAAGACTTCCTGCAAAATTTGTAGAAGCTGCCACTGATTTCAGTTAAAAATGTATTCATTGAATCGCAGAATTTCTTGCTAAAAGTAATACTTTTTGGGTGTTATGTAGATCAAAGAAAATAGAGAAAAGGTGGGTATTTTGCGTAAACTGAAAACGATTTAAATCCAAACCCCAAAAACGTCAAAGGCAAGCTACCTATAAAAGTAAGTTTATAGATTGTTTTTTAAATTTTATAAATGAAGGAATATAATAAAGGCAATTTTAAATTATTTAGATTTATTAAAATTATTTAAAAAGGTTTTATAGCAGTTTCTCGAAAAGTGTTTTGAAATAGAATACTTTACAAGTAAAAACTACATTCTTTAAAACAGGAAACTCCATCAAATATAAAGAAAATTAAACTCTATGCAAAATCGCACTATTTTTAAAATAACCTTTGGCAAATTAAGTTACACAAAAACAATTTGCAATATGATATATTATTATTAAATAAATTGTATGTAATACAAATTATCTGCCTAATCTTCTATATACTATTATTTGTGTTATTGTGCATATGTGCCTTTTTTTCTCCTGGGAGCCGAGCCGTCTAGATTTACTACCGAAGGCAGTGCAGCCTCCTGCGCTATTGTGCCCAATCTCCCATCTTCTTTTATACCAGTCCATCCACCAGTCTTGTTTCTTCTACAAGTCTGTATAACCCCGAGACCGATTGGTTGATATATCTCTATGGGCCCATTTTCGATTTCCCAAATAATGCCCGTCTTTTGTGGCTCGCATATGTGCCTTAGAGGAATTTTAGAAATGCTACATATAAAATTAAAAGAAGAAAAAAACTTTTTTATTTATGGTGATTACACTGGCAACGCTGTTCACTATTTTTGTCATCACCCATAGTAAAGGTTTTGTTTAAGCTTTATAGAAACATTTGTAGGCCATCCGAAAGAAAAATAATAATAATTTAGAGTCTGCGGATTTTATCCATGGAAAAGACCAATGTACAACAACATAAAGTGTTTTTGGCATGTTGATAGCATAGGGAGAGATATTATCTTAAAATATTATAGGATTCGACATAAAATTAGGATAAATTTTTGTAAATAATAGTAATAACTGTATAAAAAAAAAGATTAAATGCAAGTTAAATTTAAATAAACATAAAATATTACAAAAATAATTTAAAAAAGTAGAATGTATTAAAAAACATTATTTAAAGGACAAAAGTCAAAAACTCCTTTTTAAATCTTTTTTTTGTATTATGCTTCTTGGAATCGGAGGTAAATTAATTTTATATATTAAAAACCATCTGGCATAAATTATTAAACTTTTTAAAACACTCTTTAGCTTCTTAAAAAGTTTTATAAGTTCTTAATTTTTATTTTAGATACATCACTTACTTTTATATTTCATTTGCAAGGAACAGTTATAAATATAGTGACTTATATTAAGAGCTTAGCGTCCAAGCTGGGACAAGCAAAAAGCCGGGGATAAGATGTAGATTATGTTAGCTTTGCTAAACTTTATTTCTGTCTTATCCTTTGACTATAGCTTTATAAATAAGTAAGAGGTTACAATCTTTTCGTAAAGTTTATTTTATTTGTATTTATAATATCATTCATATTTATTTTTGCAGAAGGCTGATGAAAAAAGTTTGTTTACTTTTACAGCTGTAAGGATCATTGATTGAAAAGTCCTCGTTGAGTACACGACAAAAGAAACAATGTTATGTTTTGCTTTCTTAGATTTAAACGACCAAATTAAAAAAATAAATAAATAGACTTTTTACACAATTATTTTTAGCATATCTTTCTTTAAAATTTTAAAACCTAAAACACTGTAATAATTATTATACCGGGTGTAGCTCCGCCGAGCGGGACATAGGGAATCCCATGTAAATTTTGAAGTAGTCAAATATTGGCTCCCCTAATTATTTTAGAAAAAAATGCTATTAGGATTTATTGAAGAGCACAATAAGTTCCACCCAAAATGAAAATTTGAGCATTTTTCAACCAACCAGTAAAGAGTAAACTGTTTAAATACTTCTGCAACGTAGTTTCTCATTATGCACCCTGTACTCTAGAAATCAATAATAAAAACACCATATCGATTTATTAGTGACAATTTAGATCATTAATTTATAATGTCATTGCCAAAACTGAACAATTTTATACGGGAATTTCAAAAAGAATCCTCGCATTTCATTTTAGTTTACAGCTAATTCCAACACATGCACTCACAGTTACGCAAGACAATAAAACAAATTTGTCTACATTTAGAAATCAATTTATGACAAAAATATCAGGATTTAATCAAATGCTCAAATATTCCTCCAATAACTGCCAGACAATAACCCAAACGATTATAAAACTCATTTCTTACGTTGGCTAGTTGGTACATCGATATTCTGGCACATTCAGCGGAAATAGCATTCCTTAGCTGGTCTAAAATTTCATATTTTTTTTTTGATATAAAGCTTGTTTTTAAACGTCCCCATAGAAAAAATCGTTTGGCGAAAGATCCGGAGACCTGGCTGGCCAAGATATTGGGTGGTTCGGGCCTATGATGTCGTTATTAAATGCGTTGTTCAAGTATTCGCGCACAGCTCTGGTACTGTGTGCAGGGCAGCAATCCATTTGATACCAAATCTCTTGATTTTCACGAGCAAGGCAAAATTTGTTTCTCTAAAAGTTCCAGAAAGTACTCCGCATTCAAATTTCGGTCAAGGAAAAATGGTCCAAGGATATGGTGGCCGAAAATTCCCGCCAAAACATTAATTTTTTGTGGATATTGGGTCCTTGTCTCAACAAATCGATTTTGGTTTTCGTTACTCCAGTACCGGCAATTTTGAATTGTTGTTTTGGTACGTTGTTCAATGTAAAAGTACATTCGTCAGTAAAGCAAATATTTTGTAAAAAACCTCTGTCAGTGTTTGTCCTCTCCATCATCTCAAAGCAAAATTTCTGTCGTCGTATTTCGTCTCCGTCTCTTAATTGTTGGTGTTTTTCGTACTTGTAAGCGTGGTATTTACATCTTTTTAAAATATTGTGGTGTGGTCTTGTCCAGTAATGTCCTCCAGTTGTCTCGTGCTAATGTTTCCTTCGGCCTCCTCTACACAAAGTATCACGTCTAAATCCCTCTCGTTTTGTACAATTTGTCTCTGATTTTCACGTCGATTTCTTCACATTTGCAATTATTGATTACTGTGCCTGTAGTTTCAAATTTTTTTATCGTCCGTTCTATTGTCGATTTACTTAGTATTGGCCTATTGGGAAAATAGGCTGCAAACATGTCCGCTACTCTTCGATAACTATTTCCTGATAAAACCATTTTATAATAGTAATTTTTTCGTGATTTGAGTAGTTCATTATTTAAAAATGATGTGACATTGATCTGACAACTTGAGAGTAAGAGGTTAAATAATTTTTCTGGTATTTTATTATAAACTTCTAATAATACAGGGCGCGTAAGAAGATAGGAGATTCGTAACTTATTTTAGCATTTATCTCTTAGCTGGCGGACTGAGAAGAGCTGAAATTTGTACACTGGGTACAACTTTTCGTGTTCTTTAAAAAAATCCTAATTTTCTTCTAAAATAGAGCCAATATTGGACCACTTCAAAATTTACATGGGATTCCCTATGTCCCGCTCGACGGAGCAACACCCGGTATATACAAAAATACCAAGAATGTTATTTATAGGATTTCTTGTGAATGTAATAAATTTTATATAAGTAAAACTTACGGACAACCAGCCAAACGCATAAAAGAACATCGAACATATGTATATTAGAAACACATAATTACAGAAATTTAAAATTTGTCAACACGCATTTTTTGATAACGACCGCATAATAAACTGAAATGCTTTCCGTATTTTGGGCAGGGAAATTTATATATTTAAAACACGTAAAATAAAAGAAAGTACATGTGTATAATTCAATAAAAATAAGTGTGTAGCAATATTTGCTAATTTAAATAATACATGGTAAAGCTGAAGTTAGTTCAGGAAAACTGAAAATCAACAACACATGACAACCTTTTTTTTAATAATTAAAATACCAGTTACAACAGTTAAAAGTCATATGTGACACTACGTCAAGAATTCTAAAAACGATATTAAAATATCTGTAATTTTTATTATAATTTAAACAATTTTTATTTTAGCTATTAGGTAACTTTTAGTTAGGTTTTTATCTTCAAAACCTTGATAATTATTTAGATTTTTTGGGGAATTTTTGGGGGTTTTTCTGTTTTGGGCAATGTGCTAGTTTAGAGGGGTCAATAGGACTGAGTATGCTCAGTCTCCATGCCCCGGGACCAATACTGAAGCAGTCCCATAGTCTCATTTGGCGTATGCCAAATGAGGAATTTTTGTTTTTGTGAAAATAACTATACTAGCTACCTAAAATTTGTACTAGGTTTCGTACCTTATGTGATATAATTGAATAATATTTTTTCCTTAACTTTATTTTAATAAAACAAAGGAAAACCGCCATATTACTAAATAGGTTTGTCTAAAATAGCACAGCACCCAATTTATAACAAAACCATAAAGAGAAAAAAATTAATTCGGGATAGTGTTTTAATCTACAGACCACAAAGAACTTAACCTAAGTTATCAAGTACATTTTAAAATTATTTATTAGGTATTTTAAGTTTTTTATTACTTTTTAAAATAGAATAAGGCCAAGAAAAATCTACTGCGCCTAAACTTAAAACATTTAGAGATAAAGATATAACGAGTATTACTTTTGTAATATTCAAATTAAAACTATAACGCCATTTTTTTTCTTTTGGATATTAAAGAAAAATAAATTAACAACAGTGGATTTTTCGTATTAAATTAAAAAAAAGCTACCGTAAAAGTCCTTAAATGTACATTTTAAAACGAACTCAATACTATTACTGGCTCGATCGCATCTATCCCTCTTTGAATACTAATAAATTCTTTAAACTAAATTGCATTAAACTTGTTTCGAGCCGCATGTATGTAACTAACTCTTAAGAAAGAATCAATAACTTTTGCTACTAACTATAACTTTGTTTCTTACTTTTAATTTATTAAAAACCTTAAAAACACACACAATTTTATTTATGACGGACAATATAAATTTTGTCACAAAATTATTTATAGCAGATCTCATTTGTTGATTGTATTTGAAATAAAACTTTCGAGTTTTTAAGTAAATTCCGATTTTATTCCGCATTTTAGACCTTCAAACATTTTCACTAAACTCTGTATTTTTTTTTTTAAGGTTTTTCTTTTAACGACGACCTGTTTTATAGTCGACCAATTTTTCGGCTTTAACCAAAACAATGAGTTTTTCTTAGACTTAGTTATGACATCAAATCCCTTTCTTCTTTATAATAATTAGCTTTCCTCCTTAAAAAATATTTCCATTTTTAGCTTACGAGAGAAGCCTTTATTTTAACAGGTATTTATATATTTTAAGGTCGCCTATGAGACTGATTTGAAAAATGGGCGCATCACAATATAATATTAATTGAAGGTTCTGTAAAAAAGATATCTGCATTACGATACTTTTTTACAGAACCTTTTACCACAACTAATATTGGATTATAATAGAATTAAATAAAATAGAACAAATACAGAAACATTATATCATCATACACAAGAATGTCTGCTAAATCTCATCTTTATACATATGAGTGGCCAAGTTCTGCACATCAAAGGATCATGTCATCTTGTAGGCGCTACCTTTGTGACTAATCTTATATATCATAAATACCTTACATTCATTGCCACATTAGTTGGCTATCCAAGTGTTTAAATTTTTATTTTAAGCCAAAATTATTCTTCAAATTTGTACAATCTCTATGTATCCAAATCAGACTCTGTCTGAAATCCTGTTTCCATGTTTGGAAATAAACTTTTTGCACAGTATTTAGTATTTACCAATTTTATCCAAGAAAGTGGCGTTTCCTTCATCGATGACTTTTACAAACTAGTTTTATACGTATTTTTGGGGCTTCTGCTTGGATAAATTAGCCGCTATAATTCCCACCCCTGCAGTTTCCAAAAAAAAAACAATACAAAGCATGCATTTATTTTCAGTTCAATTCTATTTAGAACTTGTATAATTTTCTTAGCCTAATTAGAATAACCACACCAAAACCAAAAAAAAAAAAAAATACCAGATCAATGTATTTTAATAGGACAATAAAAGTTTCTTTAAATATTTTTATGTTGAAAGGGTGATGTAAATGGAGCTCGTAAGATTTCAGCTTGCGTCTTACCTGATACAAGCCTAGTTTTTTAAGCATTGATCTTTGGGGTGATTTAAATTACCTCAGGAGAGTAATTTTAAATACAACAATGGACTGTTCAAAGATTTTAAAAAACTTATTGTTTTAAATCATTATTCTACATTTTCCTGGTCACTTCTTAGTTTTTATATGTGTTGTTTAGTAGCTTTATTAAGGCATCGCATGATTTGTTACCTGCAGTAATCTATATGTCTGCTCTAGTAAAAATCACTCATTTATAGTAAGGTAATACCCTCTTTGCAATTTATTTTTATAAAGCTCGTGGAGGCACTACCACGTTACCTAGAAGTCGAAGTACAACTGGATATCACAATACTTTAATAATATTAATAAAAATTATGTCACTTTAAAAGCGTTCAAAGCTGTTTTTAAATCATCGACGCAGAAGCGCTGAAGAAAGATGTGTCGTTGTTTTCTTCAACGGACGGGTCAGCTGTTTCAATCGCATGCTTATCAAGGCCACCGGCTCTGAACCACAATGGATATTATGGATTTCTATCAGCTGTAAAAAATTGAGTCTAAGATTTTTTGTTTTACATGAACCGATTATAAATAAATTGTAAATAACATTATAGTTATCAGACGACATGCTCTAAATTTGAAAATTTTGAGGTTATAAAACAATTATAAAAATTAAGCAGTTTCAAAAATCAGCGGTTAAGCATACCCATCCAAAACACAGTGGTAATCTAGTGTGACGTCACGGTAGATTCCAGCGCAAAACCAACTGATGAATTTAACAACATGGCTATTGATACAGGTCATTATAAATTTTCCAGAAGGTAAAAAAACGTTTCTTTCAACTTAGATCATTATCTTGTAAGTATTTATGACATAATTTAAAAAATTAGACAGTAAAAATAAGACCATTGTTAAGTCCTAACTTACATTGTAGAGATTACACCTTACGACATCTTGTGACCGGCTTCGATCTATCTCTGACCTCATCAGACAAGCAAGTCAAAGGTCTTTAAAAATCCTAATAGCTTCATTAGTATGCATTGAAACACAGAAAATGGCGTAGACATACGCTACTCATTAATGATAATAAGTATTTATAACATAAGCTATAACAATTTGGAACAAAAATAAAATCCAGTTAACTGAATAAATTTAAATTTTGGTTTTTGATGGTTCTTTTTATTAACTGGCTTTTTAAAACGCAAAAATAAAAGGACTAAGTGGTTATTTCCAAGCTAATAAGCCCAAAGAAATTCTTTTGTTCAAAGGGCATTTTTCATATAAATAATACGTTTTTATCTGTTCCATTACATGATTGAATTGGCGCGTCTCTCTAAATATCCAGATTTAGGCTGGTGTAAGCTTACACAAAACGACCAATATATATTTAGTTTAGGTATATGTGGTATCAGTCTGGCACTAATATAACTTGAAAACTAATTAGGACTATAATGGAAAATTAAACAATTATCAGACTGTGCTAGCATAAGTTAGGTAATATTTTGTTTAAAATTAAATATATGATAAATAAATTATTTGGTATTTTGTTTCTATAAGCTGATAATAGCATGTCTAAAAGCAAAACTTATTTTATAATAAACGATTTTACAATGCTGTCCATTTTTTTATTTAATTACAGTATAGTTCTGGTTGGTCTGTCAATTTATGACGTTCTGTTGACATTAAACAAATAATCACTTAATATTTTTTGAAAAGTCACCTTAAGCTTCTTCATTGTTTACAATATTTTACCACACCAGCACAGTAGCAAATAAAATAAATAAGATTTATAGAACCGTAAAAACTAATCCTATTATCTATTTTTTTTTTTTTTTCGCAAACGAAAATTACATACAATGTCGTTTTGGTGTGGTTGGCTAACTGACGAACCAAAATGGGATGATATTAGTCCAGTAGTTAGAGGTTCTTTTCCCCTAACTGCCACCAAAGTGAATAAAATTTCGCAGACTAGTAGGTTTTAGGGCAAAAAATCAAAAGATTAAATAATCCTTGCTAAAAAGTTGCAGAAAGATAGTGAAACTATCCAATGAGCTTTTGAAGTTATTTTTATTTATAAAGAGATAACTTTTTCTCAAAAATAGCTCTGTCATTTGAAAAAACGGAACATTTTACTCTAGAAATGACTAGTCACACATCTAAGATATTTTTGCTTTAAGTTTGAAAAATTTTCACCCCAAAGACTCGCGAAAGCGCGCGAAATTTTTTATTCAAAAATTTTCCGACAGTTTTTGAACTGAAATTGAATTTTTGCTATAACGTGAAACAATCTCGTGAAGAGTAATATACTAAACGAAATAACAAGTCTGAACCTTTATTGCCTACATAGTTATACTGGATAAATAATGTTATTGAAATAGTAAGACATGATCAATTAACCTCCATAAGCCTTTATTTTAATCATATATGCTTGTAGCCTAAAAATTAAAGTTTTGCTAACCAGCAGTAATTTAAAGTAAATAAGATAATAGGTGTAGTATTTTTAATTCTACCATTTTTAACGTAAGACACCCTGTAAATAAAATATATTTGAGATAGATTAACAAGCGCCTAGCTTGATTGCTAACACATTGCTAATCCTCTAGGCACTATATGCCCCTTAAATTTGAATTTAAGATATTTGCATATCCATCAGCAAACGTTTGACTAGGGATTAGCCAAAAGTCCTTCTGTTACAATCAATATATTATTATTAGTATTTAACCAGTTAAATATAAAATATAATTTATTTTTATAGAAGTAGTGACATTTTAATT